>SWJQ01000937.1:28435-49353 GCA_007252995.1 Zosterops borbonicus
CGTACCCCGAGTGACACCTGGGGACATACAGGGACACAGAGCAATGCTCACAGCGTGTCCCCACGTACCCCAAGTGACACCTGGGGACATACAGGGACACAGAACAGTGCTCACAGTGTGTCCCCACGTACCCCAAGTGACACCTGGGGACACAGAGCAGGTCAGCGTGCTCACAGCGTGTCCCCACGTACCCCGAGTGACACCTGGGGACATACAGGGACACAGAGCAATGCTCACAGCGTGTCCCCACGTACCCCAAGTGACACTCGGGGGGACACAGGGACATAGAGCAGTGCTCACAGCATGTCCTCACGTACCCCGAGTGACACCTGAGGAACACCGGGTCACCAGGGGATGGGGACACACAGGAACAGGGACAGGGAATCATCCAGGACAAGGACACAGGGGGACAAGCACAGCAGAGTCACCCACAGGACAGGAGGGACAGAGGAGTCACCAGGACAGGGACACAGGGGAACAGGAACACATGGCACTGGCATGGGGTCACCTTGGGACAGGGACACACGGGAACAGGGACAGGGAGTCACCCCAGGGACAGGGACATACCACAGGCATGGGGACATACCACAGGGACAGGGAGTCACCCCAGCAGCAGGGACACATGGGGACAGGGACAGGGAGTCACCCCAGGATTGGGACACAACACAGGGACAGAGGAGTCACCCCGGGACAGGGACACATGGCAGGGACAGGGAGTTGCCCTTGGAACAGGGACAGAGGAATCACCCCAGGATCAGGGACACACAGGAGGGACAACAGAATCACCCTGGAACACCAAACCCAGAATTTTGAGATTCCCAGGAGTTTGGGGATCCCCAGGACCTCAGTCCCACAGTATTGTGATCCCCAGGACCCCAAACTCAGAATTCTGGGACCCCCAGGAGCCCAAACCCAGAATTTTGGGATCCCCAGGATTCCAGCCCCACAGTATTGGGATTCCCAGGACCCCAGATCTGCAGTTTTGAGATCCCCAGCACCTCAAACTCACAATTCTGGGATCCCCAGCACCCCAGCCCCGCAGTTTTGGGGTGTCCCCAGGGGCCCAGCCCTGCAGTTTGGGGCGTCCCAGCTCCGCAGTTTTAGGGTGTCCCCAGCCCCACGGTTTGGGCTGTCCCCAGCACTCCACCCCCGCAGTGTTGGGGTGTCTCAGCCCCGCAGTTTGGGGTGTCCCAGCCCCGCGGTTTGGGGTGTCCCCGCCCCGCAGTGTTGGGGTGTCCCCACCCCGCGGTTTGGGGTGTCCCCAGGAGCCCAGCCCCGCAGTGTTGGGGTGTCCCCACCCCGCGGTTTGGGGTGTCCCCAGCCCCGCAGTTCGGGGTGTCCCCAGCCCCGCAGTGTTGGGGTGTCCCCAGGAGCCCAGCCCCGCAGTGTTGGGGTGTCCCCGCCCCGCAGTGTTGGGGTGTCCCAGCCCCGCAGTGTTGGGGTGTTCCCAGCACTCCACCCCCGCGGTTTGGGGTGTCCCAGCCCCGCAGTGTTGGGGTGTCCCCAGGAGCCCAGCCCCGCAGTGTTGGGGTGTCCCCAGCACTCCACCCCCGCGGTTTGGGGTGTCCCAGCCCCGGGCACTCACACGCAGGCGGGTTTGTCCTCCTGCACCAGGAAGCGGCAGGTGCCGTGGAAGCAGAACTGGCTGTGCGAGTCGGGGCAGTCGTTGAAGTGCGACCTCACCGCCGCCGCCACCGGAGCTGCACAAACGGGGCAAAAACCGGCGTTTTTGGGCAATCCCAAACCCGCGTGCAGCATCTCTGCTTTAGGGCTTGTTTTGGGATCGCCGCGCGGGGACGCCACCCCACCCCAAAGAGCCCAGACGGGTCCCGCTTCAATAATCCCTCAGGAATTTCCTAAAGAGCTTAAAAGGGAGGAGGGGGGAGTTCAAGGCGGGCTCCTGTTTCCCATTAAATCCCCCACGCTGGTTTGAATTATCCCCGGGAAGGGAATATCCTGCCCCGGGATTATCCCGGCATCGAGCCACTTCCGACCGCCGGCGCTTCAAAGCCACCCCCGGCCCGGGGCCGCGATTTATGGCCGCCCCAGACGGGGGCGATTAAAGGCAGCGAGGTGGGAACGTGGCCGGGGCCCCGCGGGGGCTCGGGATGGGATGTCCCCGTGTCCCCAGGGCTGGGAGAGACACCTCCGGGGTGGCTGACACTGGGATGTCCCCGTGTCCCCAGAGCTGGTAGAGGCACCCTCGGGGTGGCTGACACTGGGATGTCCGGGTGTCCCCAGCTCAGAGGGGTCCTTGGGGTCACTGGGATTGGGATGTCCCCATGTCCCCAGTGGTTTGGAGGGGTCCTCAGGGTGGCTCGGGTTGGGATGTGCCTGTGTCCCCAGCTCTGAAGGGTCCTCGGGGTGGCAGGCACTGGGATGTCCCTGTGTCTCCAGCTTTGAGGAGATTTGGAGCTGTTCCTGGGGTGGCTCACACTGGGATGTCCCCATGTCCCCAGTGCTGCAAGAGGCACCCTTGGGGTCACTGGGGTTGGGATGTCCCCGTGTCCCCAGCTCAGTGGAGTCCTCAGGGTGGCTCACAGTGGGATGTCCCGTGTCCCCAGAGCTGGAAGAGGCATCCTTGGGATGGTTCACAGTGGGATGCCCCCAGCTCTGAGGACATTTGGAGCTGTTTTTGGGGTGGCCCACACTGGGATGTCCCTGTGTCTCCAGCTCTGAGGATATTTGGAGCTGTTTTTGGGGTGGCTCACACTGGGATGTCCCTGTGTCCCCAGCTCTGAGGACATTTGGAGGGCCCAGAGCAGGTGGCAGCACCCAGGGGGAGCTGTGAGCTGGGATTTGGGGTGGGAATCTCTGCTGGAATCCTCTCCAGGAAAACCCCAAGGCCTCCATCCCCACGGATCCCTGCTGCTGGATTACCCCCCAAAACATCCCTTTTTAGGGTTTTAACCCTCAAATCCAAACCCCAAGCTGGGGTTGTGCATCCTGGGGTGTCCTGGCTCCTGTTCAGCTCCACTCACAGCTGTCGCCCACATTGCAGCCTCTTCCTCCTCCTCCTCCTCCTCCTGCTCCTCCTCCTCCTCCCACCCCACGGATCCATCCCTGTCCCTGCAGGGTCCTGAGCAATGCCACTGAAAAGCCCCTTTTCCACCATAAAAGGGAAATTTCCCAGCCCCAAAAGAGAGATTTCCCACCCCAAAAAGAGGTTTGGGCACAAATCCATTGGGAAAGGAGCTGCCAGCACCCTCGAGGTGACAGGAATGACACAGGGCTTTACTCCCAACCCTCCTGGCACCACATTCCCAAGTGATGCCATTAATCCATCACATTTTTCCAGCCCCAGAAGGAATTTGGGCACAAATCCACTGGGAAAGGAGCTGCCCAAAGCCTCCCGGCACCCTTCCCATAAATGCTTCCCTATCACTGCTATGGAATCATCCCCTTTCCCAGCCCCAAAAAGAGATTTCCCAGCCCCAACAGGGGGATTTCCCCCCCCACAACAGAGATTTTCCACCCCAAAAGGAAGATTGGGCACAAATCCATTGGGAAAGGAGCTGCCAGCACCCTTGGGGTGACAAGAATGACACAGGACTTTGCTCCCCCGACCCCAAAAGGGAGGTTTTCCACCCTAAAAGGGAGATTTCCCAGCCCCAAAAGAAAGGGTTTCTGGCCCCCGAAAGAAAAGGGTTTTCCAGCCCCCAAAGGAAAAGGTTTCTTCCACACCCCCCAAAAAAAGGGTTTCCAGACCCCCCCAAAAAAGGTTTTCTAGCCCCAAAAGGAAAGGGTTTCTGGCCCCAAAGGGAAAGGGATTTCCAGCCCCAAAAGGAAATGGTTTCCAGCCCCAAAGGGAAAGGACAGGGCAGTGTGGTGGGAGGTGTCCCTGCACCCCGGTTTGTGGGGCAGAATCCCCCAAATCTGGTGTAGGGACCCTCGGGGGGTGACCCCAGCGGGAGCTGCTGTGCCTGACTCGGGAGCATCAATGGGCTCATTCATGGGGACACAATGGGCAGGGCTGGGAACCTCCCGTGGGGCTGGGAACCTCCTCCGTGTGGGGATGGAAATCTCCTCTGGGGCTAGAAATCCTCTCCTTGTGGGGCTCAAAAACCCTCTCCTTGTGGGGCTGGAAATCCTCTCCTCTGGGGTTGGAAATTTTCTCCTTGTGGGGCTGGAAACTGGGGCTGGGATTCTTTTCCTTTTGGGGCTGGAAACCCTTTATTTTGGGGCTGGAAATCCTCTCCTTGTGGAGCTGGAAAAGTCTCCCTTTGGAACTGGGAAACCCTTTCATTTTGGGGCAAGAAGCCTTTTCCTTTTGGGTCCAGAAATCTTTTCCTTTGGGGGCTTGAAACCTCCTGGTGGGTCTGGAAATCTTCTCCATGTGGGGCTGGAAATCTTTTCTTTTGTGGGGCTGGAAATCTTCTCCTTTTGGGTCTGAAAAACCCTTCCCTTGTGGCGCCATAAACCCTTCCTTGTGAGGAAACCCTTTCTTTTGGGGCCAAAATCTTCCCTTGTGCGGAAACCCTTTCCTTGTGGGGTTAGAAACCCTTTCCTTGTGGGGTTGGAAAACCCTTTCCTTTTGGGGGTGCAAACTCTTTTCCAGGGGGGCTGAAAACCCCTTCCTTATGGGGAAACCCTTTCCTTGTAGGGAAACCCTTTCTTTTGGGGCTCAACACTTCCCTTTTGGGCAAAACCCTTCCTTCTGAGGAAATCCTTTCTTTTGGGGCCAAACCCTTTCCTTTTGGTGCTGGAAACCCTTTCCTTGTAGGGAAACCCTTTCTTTTAGAGCCAACACCCCTTTTTTTTTTGGGATCAACCCCTCTTTTTCTGGAGGCAAGAAACCATTCCCATTTTTCCCCTTGGGGACAGGGGCCAGGATCCCACCCAGGGCTCCGTTATCCCATAAAAGGAGGGTTGGGGATGCAGGAACATCCCGGAGTTCCCGCGGGGCACTCACCGTTCCGGGCGGCCGTGGTGTTGTCCAGGGCGTGGCAGGCGGCCAGCAGGACACCTGGGGAGGGACACACCTGTCAGCCCCAAAAAACTCTAGGGAGGGGGGTTTGGGGTCCCCAAAATACTTGGGGAGGGGGTTTAGGGTCATCAAAAAACTCGGGGAGGGGGTTTGGGGTCACCAAAACCGCCCTGAGGTTTTTAAGGAGAATTAAAATCAGGAATTCCCTTTTAAAGGATTTTAGGAAAAAACTCAGGGAGGGGGTTTAGGGTCGCCAAAAATCTCAGGGAGGGGGCTTAGGGTAATCAAAAAACTCAGGGAGGGGGTTTAGGGTCACCAAAACTGCCCCAAGGTTTTTAAGGAAAATGAAAATGCAGAAATTCCCTTTATAAGGAGTTTAAGAAAAATGAAGGAGGGAGTTTAGGGTCACCAAAAAGTCGGGGAGGTGGTTTAGGGTCGCCAAAACTCCTCTAAGGTTTTTTTAAGGAGAATTAAAATCGGGAATTCCCTTTATAAGGATTTTGAGAAAAATGCAGGAGGGGGTTTGGGGTCGGCAAAGAACTGAGGGAGGGGGTTTAGGGTCATCAGAAAACTCGGGAAGGGGATTTGGGGTCACCAAAACCATCCTGGTTTTTTAAGGAAAATTAAAATCGGGAATTCCCTTTTTAAGGATTTTGAGGAAAATGACGGAGGGGGTTTAGGGTCGCCAAAAATCTCAGGGAGGGGGTTTAGGGTTGCCAAA
Source organism: Zosterops borbonicus (assembly GCA_007252995.1). Classification (NCBI taxonomy): domain Eukaryota; kingdom Metazoa; phylum Chordata; class Aves; order Passeriformes; family Zosteropidae; genus Zosterops; species Zosterops borbonicus. Next base: position 34,084 of record SWJQ01000937.1, read on the forward strand.
ACTGCTTCCAAGTTTTAAAGGAAAATAAAAATGCAGGAAATCCCTTTTAAAGGATTTTAAGGAAAATGCAGGAAAGGGTTTAGGGTCGCCAAAACTGCTCCGAGGTTTTTAAGGAAAATGCAGGAATTCTCTCTGTGGGTGGAATTGTGGAGAATTATGGGGGGTCCCGGCAGGAATGACCCCCCTGAGCCACCCCGGGGAGGGGACAGCGGGGTCACCCTGGTCAGGAGTGTCCCCAGGGCACAGAGCCACAGGCAATTTCCTGGGATTTGACCCAAATTTCCTAGGATTTGACCCCATTTCCCAGGATTTGACCCCAATTTCCTGGGATCTGACACAAATTTCCCGGGATTTGACCCAAATTTCCCTGTAGGAAAGGCGGCGGGAGGGATTAAGAGCCTGGGGGTGCACATCCTGCAAATCCCAGTGCCACCGGAGCTGCGGGATCCACCCGGGGCTGCAGGGATCCATTGGAGCTTCAGGGATCCATTGGAGCTGCAGAGATCCCTCACAGCCTCAAGGATCCACCCAGGGTTTTGGGGATCCTCCATGGCTTCAGGGATCCACCCAGGGCTGCAGGGATCCACTGGAGCTGCAGGGATCTGCCATCCACTGCAGCTTCAGGGATCCACCAGAACTTTGGGGATCCTCCATAGCTTTGGGGATCCAATGGAGCTCCAGGGATCCACCACAGCTTTGGAGATCCACCCCGGGCATCAGGGATCCTCCATGGCTTCAGGGATCCACCCCGGGCATCAGGGATCCTCCAGAGCTTTGGGGATTCTCCATAGCTTTGGGGATCCACCACGGCTTTGGGAATCCAATGGAGCTCCAGGGATCCTCCACAGCATCAGGGATGCACTGGAGCCTCAGGGAACCACCATTAATTCAGGGCTCCTCCATGGCTTCAGGGATCCACCCAGGGCTCCACCAGAGTTTCAGGGACCCTTCATGGCTTTGGGGATCCACTGGAGCTTCAGGGATCCACCATGGCTTTGGTGATCCACCACAAATTCAGGGCTCCACCCAGGGCTGCAGAGATCCTCTCTCATCCCAACTCCCCCTGTTTCTCCTGGCTTGGGGCTTTGCCCTTTCTGGTTTTTTTTTTTTTTTTTTTTGGTAATGTGGTCAGNTTTTTTTTTGGGGAACGGCTCATCCCGATGGTGGGACGAGTATGTGTCCATCCCCTGGGAATTCCAGCCCCTCTCCTGGAAACCCAGCCCTGACCCCTGATCCCGGCCCTGGGGAGCTTTCCATGCCCAGGGCTGGCGTGGGGACACTGGACAGCCCCTGGACACCCCCACGACCTTTAGACACCTCCTGGACACCTCTTGGACACCTTCTGGACATTGGACACCCCCTGGACACCTCCTGGACACTCAGACACCTACTGGACATCTCCTGGACACCCCCTGGACACCTCCTGGACACTNCGGAGCGGGGCACAGCCCGGCCGCTGCCCCCGACCCCCCGCGCTCCGAGGCGCCGCTTTCCCGGCGGACGGGACCCCCCGGGCCGGGGACAGCCGCGGGGACAGCGGGACAAGGGCAGCCCCGCGCCGGGACCGTCACCCGGAGCATCCCCGGGACCGCTCCCGGCCCGTCCCGGCATCGCCCCGCGGCCCCTTCCCCGGCACAGCCCCAGCCCCAGCCCCGTCCCCCCCCTCCTCCCCCCCGCTGTAACCAGCCCCCAGCCTCATTAGCCGCCCCAGTTACGCTCCGGCCGCGGCCGAACTCACGGGTCGCGTCGCGGCGCTTTTCCCACAGGGAACGAACTTCGGGGAGCGCCCGCCCGCGCGGGGATCCGGGCGGGATTTTTATAGGGTTTTATAGGGATTCTATAGGATTTTCAGCGCACGGAGCCACCCCAGAACCCCCCGCAGACCCCCCGAGCCCTGTCGGGGAGCGGCACCGAGCGCTGCCCCTCCGGCGGGTCTGGGGGCGCGGAGCCCCCCGGGCTGACCCCCCGAGCCCCCCGGGCCCCCCGAGCCCCCCGGNGCTGTGGACACTTGGGCATCCTGGAAACCTCCCGGACACTGGACACCCCCTGGACATCTCTTGGATGCCTCCTGGACACTCGGACACCTCCTGGACACCCCCCGGACACTCGGACAATCCCCGCCCTCAGTCCCTGGAGTGGGGCTGCCCCAGCTCTGCTCGGTTTCCCATCCCCATCCCTCCCTCCCTCCCTCCCTCCCTGGGACCCGGGAGATCCGGGCATCTCTCCCCGCAGGCCGATCCCCCCTGAGCTCACCCCGCCCCAGGACCCCCCAACCCTCCAAAGGACCCCCCAAATCCTTCCCGAGGCGCTTCCCGCAGCTCCAATTGCTCCCCGGCAATTCCCAAAGCCCCGGTTCCCGTTATCGGCGGGGTTTGGATTTCCCTCCGGAGCCGCCCCGGGACCTGCCGGGCTCCCTTTCCTGCCCCGGGACCCCGAGGGACCAGCCGGGACCCCTCCCATCCCACCCGGAGCCCGTCCCGGCCGGGAATGCCTGAGAGAGGGAGGGGGAGAGAGAGAGAGAGAGAGATCTGCGGAGAGAGATCCCGGAGCCACGGGAATGGGAGGAAAAAAGGGAGAAGAAGAAAAGAGAAAAAAGAAAAGGGAAAAAGAAAAGGGAAGGAAAAAAGGGAGGAAGAAAAGGGAAAAAGCAAAAGGGAAAAAGAAAAAGGGAAAAAGCAAAAGGGAAAAAGAAAAAGGGAGGGGAAAAGGGAAAAAAGGGAGAAGAAAAAAAAAAGGGGGAGAAGAAAACAGGTGAAGAAAAAGGGAGGGAAAAAAGGGAGAAGAAAAAGATAGAAGAAAAAGGAGGAAAAAAAAGGAGGGGAAAAGGGAGAAAAAAAAGGAGGGGAAAAAAAGGAGAAAAAAAAGAGAAAAAAAGAGAGAGAAAAAAGGAGATTAAAAAAAAAAAAAAAAAAAAAAAAAAAAAAGAAGGNAAACGAAGGGAGGAAAAGGGAGAAAATGCCACGGGAGGTGTGGATGAGCCGCGGAAGGAGGGACAGGGCTGCCGGAGCCCCCGGGGGACCCTCGGCGGAGCGGCAGCCCCGGTACCGGCCCCAGCCCCGGTACAGCCCCAGCGCAGCCCCGGTACAGCCCGAGCCCCAGCGCAGCCCCGGTACAGCCCGAGCCCCAGCGCAGCCCCGGTACAGCCCGAGCCCCAGCGCAGCCCCGGTACCGCCCGAGCCCCAGCGCAGCCCCGGTACCGGAGCGGGGCACAGCCCGGCCGCTGCCCCCGACCCCCCGCGCTCCGAGGCGCCGCTTTCCCGGCGGACGGGACCCCCCGGGCCGGGGACAGCCGCGGGGACAGCGGGACAAGGGCAGCCCCGCGCCGGGACCGTCACCCGGAGCATCCCCGGGACCGCTCCCGGCCCGTCCCGGCATCGCCCCGCGGCCCCTTCCCCGGCACAGCCCCAGCCCCAGCCCCGTCCCCCCCCTCCTCCCCCCCGCTGTAACCAGCCCCCAGCCTCATTAGCCGCCCCAGTTACGCTCCGGCCGCGGCCGAACTCACGGGTCGCGTCGCGGCGCTTTTCCCACAGGGAACGAACTTCGGGGAGCGCCCGCCCGCGCGGGGATCCGGGCGGGATTTTTATAGGGTTTTATAGGGATTCTATAGGATTTTCAGCGCACGGAGCCACCCCAGAACCCCCCGCAGACCCCCCGAGCCCTGTCGGGGAGCGGCACCGAGCGCTGCCCCTCCGGCGGGTCTGGGGGCGCGGAGCCCCCCGGGCTGACCCCCCGAGCCCCCCGGGCCCCCCGAGCCCCCCGGGCCCGCACGTACCGAGGGCGAGCGCGGCCGGGCCGCCCGCCATGGCGGGGCTCACCGGGAGCGGGGCCGGGCCGGGCCGGGCGGGCGGTGGCGGGGCCGGGGCCGCTGCGGGGCCCAGGGGCGGCTCCGCCCGGCGGAAATGGGCGGCACCGGCCGGGCCGGGGCGGGGACAGCGCGGGCACGGACTGCCAGAGCCCGGGCACACCGAGGGGCGCACCCCCGGGACCGCCCCCCGGGACCGCCGGGATCCCACCCCCGGGACCACCCAGGACCCTGTGGGACACATCCCCGGGACCCCCCGGGTCCTACCCCTGGGACCACTGGGCACACCGAGGGACACACCCCCGGGACCACCGGGATCCTCCCCCGACACCCTGCGGGACCCCACCCGGGACCCCCGGGCACGATGCGGGACCCACCCCCGGGACCACCCGGGAACCCCCCGGGACCATCCGCGACCCTCCTCCGAGACCCCTCCCCCGGAGCCCCCTGGGACCCTCCGGGAGCGCCCCGCCGGGATGGTCCGGCCTCACCCGGCACTGCCCCCGGGGTCCCCCTGGCCCCCCCCATGGGACCCCCCCGAGCTCCTCCAAACCCCCTCAGCCCCTTAGCCCTGGACCCCCCCCAACCCCCCTGTCCATGGACCCCCCAAAACCCCTTGGACCCACCACTCACAGACCCCCCTCAATCCCCTGGGAGCCCCCAAGTCCCCCTGGACCCCCAAACCTCCCTTAGAACCGGCCCTGCCCCCCCCGGGACCCCCATGGCCCGCCCTGTGTGCAGTCACTGCCCCTCCCCCCGCTGCCACCCATGGGGGGACCCAGCCCCGGGTGTCCCCAGGGGATCCCCCCCACCCCTCCAAGGCTGAATTCTGGGCTGGGGACACCCCGTGTCACCCACATGGGGAGCCCTTGGGGAGCCCGTGTCACCCCCTGACCGTGTCCCCCCCATGGAGGCCCCCAGGCCCCCCCCCCCCATGTCCCTCCCTGCCCCCCCGGGACTCCTGGATTGCCAAACCCCTGCCAGCACATCCTGTGTCATCCTCAGCTGCTGCTGAGCCCAGCTTTGGTCATCCCGAAATCTGCAGGGCCACCACCCCGCTGATCCCACCCTTGGTCACCCTGAAACCCCAAAACCTGCAGGGCCACCACCCTGCTCATCTCACCCTTGTCACCCCAAAACCTGCAGGGCCACCACCCCACTGATCCCACCCTTGGTGATCCCTAAACCCATGGAATTCCCACCCTGCTGATCCCACCCTCGGTCACCCTGAAACCCCAAAACCTGCAGGGTCACTACCCCACTGATCCCACCCTTGGTCACCCTGAAACCCATGGAGTTCCCACCCCGCTGATCCCACCCTTGGTGATCCCTAAACCCATGGAGTTCCCATCCTCAGTCATTCTGAAATCTGCTGATCCCACCCTTGGTCATCCCAAACCTGGCCAGTGGTGACCCAAACCTGGATAGTGGTGACCCAAACCTGGTCAGTGTTGTCCAAATCTGACTGGTGGTGACCCAAACCTGGCCAGTGGGGACCCCAATCTGACCAGTGGTGACCCAAACCTGACCAGTGTTGTCCAAATCTGGCCAATGGTGACCCAAACCCGGCCAGTGGGAACCCCAATCCAGCCCGTGGGGACCCGAACCCCCCCAGCTTCATCCAACCCCGGCCAGTGGCCAGCACATCCCCATTACCCATGAGGATCACCCCCGAGGACCCCCGGTGTGACCCCTGGCAGCCCCCGGGTGTGGGGCCGGGCCGTGTCCCCTCCCGTGTCCCCTGGCGTGTCCCCTCCCATGGAGCTGCTCCCAGCCCCGGGGGGGAGCGGGCCCAGCCCTGCCAGCTCCCCATTCCCAGGTGATACCATCTCCCCTCGGCACTTGAAAGAGCCTCTTTGAAGGGGCTGGGAGCCGGCGCTTCCCGACGCCGCCGATCCCGAATCCCAGCACCCCACAACCCCTGGAATGTCGCCCCGGAGCCCCGGCACAGAGGCCACCCAAAATCCCACCAGAGCCTGTTGGGTCACCCTGGGGGCTGCACATTCCTTTGGAGATCCCACGGCATTCCCACCCCACAGGGCTCACCCCAAACATCCCAAAGTGCATTGGGATGTGACCCCAGAACCCGAACATCCCAGTGCTGTGACCATCCCAAAATCCAACCGGAGCCTGCTGGACCACAGGGGAGGACTCCCCATCCCAGGTTCCCCATTCCTTTGGGTGGCCCACAGCATTCCCACCCACAGGGCTCATCCCAAACATCCCAAAGTGCATTGGGATGTGACCCCAGAACCCAAACATCCCAGAACCTGAACATCCCAGTGCTGTGACCATCCCAAAATCCAACCGGAGCCTGCTGGACCACAGGGGAGGACTCCCCATACTGGGTTCCCNAAACATCCCAGAACCTGAACATCCCAGTGCTGTGACCATCCCAAAATCCAACCGGAGCCTGCTGGACCACAGGGGAGGACTCCCCATACTGGGTTCCCCATTCCTTTGGGTGCCCCACAGCATTCCCACCCACAGGGCTCATCCCAAACATCCCGAAATGCATTGGAATGTGACCCCAGCACATGAACATCCCAGAACCCAAATGTCCCAGGGCTATGACCATCCCAAAATCCCACCAGAGCCTGCTGGGTCACTCTGGGGGCTGCACATCCCTTTGGAGATCCCACAGCATCCTCACTCTCAGGGCTCACCCCAAACATCCCAAAGTGCATTGGAATGTGACCCCAGAACCTGAACATCCCAGGGCCATGAACATCCCAAAATCCCACTGGAGCCTCTGCCCCACAGCCTGGGCCGGGTGGGGAGGGCAGTGGTGGTGGGGCAGGGAGGAGCCAGAGGGATTTGGGGTGATCCCGAGTGCCCCCAGAGCAGCTGGAATGGGGGAATGGTGAGGAAAAGGGGGCTGCTTCCTGCTTGGCACCAGCGGGATTCCCAACATCCACCAGCATTCCTGACCCCAAAAACCATTCCTGATCCCAAAAAACATTCCTGGCTCCAAAAAACATTCCTGACCCCCACCAGCATGCCTAAGTCCAAAAAACATTCTTGACCCCAAAACCATTCCAGATCCCTCACCAACAGTCCCAGCCCAAACCAACATTCCTGACCCCCACCAGCATTCCCAGCCTCAAAAACATTCCTGGCCCCAAAAACATTCCTGACCCCTACCAACATTCTTGACCCCAAACAACTTTCCTGACCCCAAACAACTTTCCTGACTCCAAAAAACATTCCTGACCCCAAACCATTCCTGACACCAAAAACCATTCCCGACCCCAAAAACCATTCCTGACCCCAAAAGCACTCCCAACTCTAAAAAACATTCCTGAGCCCACAAACATTCCTGACCCCAAAAAATATTGCTGACCCAAAACAACATTCCCAACCCCAAAAACCATTCCTGACCTTAAAATTCTCCAAAAACATTCTCAACCCCAAAAAACATTCCTGACCCTAAAAGCACTCCCAACTCTAAAAAACATTCCTGAGCCCCCAAACATTCCTGACCTCAAAAACATTCCTGACCCCAAAAAACATTGCTGACCCCAAAAAAACATTGCTGACCCCAAAAAACATTGCTGACCCCAAAAACATTCCTGACCCCAAAAACCATTCCTGACCCAAAAAATCTCCAAAAACATTCCCAACCCCAAAAACCATTCCCGACTCCATAAACATTCCTGACCCCAAAACCCCTTCTGACCCCAAACCCTCCCTCCTTCCCTCTCCCGGTCCCGGCCCCAGCAGTTCCAGGGCTCCCGATCCCTTTTCCCAAGTTACAAAACCACAACCCCAAACCAAGGGGTTATTTTGGGATTACAGTAATAAATAATAATTAATTTGGGGTTAGTTAATTGTTCCTGCCCTGGGTGTTGGGTTTTCCTCTCGGAATTGCTCTTTGTCTGGGCTTATGCCGGGTTTGGGATTAAAGGGTCATTCCCAGGTGAGGATTTGGGATAAATCCATGGATTTAGGGCAAATCCCTGAAAAAAAGGGGCATAAACCCCTTCTCCCACATCCCCCATTCCATCCCCTCTCCCAGGGCGGGAAATCCTGGGGGATTTCTGGGCTGGAATGTGATACTTTGGGCCCTTCCATGCAGGAAACTGTTGGAAAACCCGCCCAAAAAATGGGATTTTGGGATTTATCAAGGTTGGAAAGCAGACCCCAGTCCATGGGAAAACCCACACAAAATATGGGATTTACGTAGGCTGGAGAGCAGACCTCAGTTAATAGGAAAACCCACCCAAAATATGGGATTTGGGGATTTGTCAAGGTTGGAGAGCAAACTCCAGTCAATGGAAAAATGCACCCAAAAAATGGGATTTGGGGATTTATCCAGGCTATAGGGCAGCACTGCAGACAATGGGAAAACCCACCCAAAATATGGGATTTTGGGATTTACCCAGGCTCAGGAGCAACACTGCAGTCAATGGGAAAATGCACCCAAAAAATGGGATTTGGGGTTTATTGAGGCTGGAGAGCAACACTGCAGTTAATGGGAAAACTCCATTTATCCAGGCTGGAGAGCAGACCCCAGTCCATGGGAAAACCCACCCAAAAAATGGGATTTTGAGATTTAGGAACCACCAAACCCCCTCTGTGCCCCCTTGGAGACAACCCCAACTCCCTGGGACAGGCTGGGAATTTTCTCCTCCATCTGGATTCTCATCCCTCTCCTTCTGCCTTCACTTCAATCCCTGATTTTTTTCAACGTGGCGACGAAGGAAAAAAAAAATAAAATAAAATTAAAAAAATATTTTAAAAAGCAGGAAAAATCCCCCCAAATCCCCAGAACAAGGGCGCTGTGTGCTCGTGTCCGGCAGGAATCCTCCGGCCGCCTGTTGATCTTGGATGGGGAAGGTGAAAATGAGGCCGAGGGAAAACACGGCCCCGGGCTCTCCCCCCCGGCCCTTCCCGGGGCTCGCACAATCCCAAATTGTGGCCGCCGGGATGGTTTTGGCTCCTCGGCGGGGCCCTGGAATGGCTCGGGCGGGGAGCGGGGCCGGGGCTCCCCCCGGGACTGTTGGTTTGAATGGACGGGCTGAGGATAAACCCGGGTTATTCCCCCGGGCTGAGCCCACTGCTGCTGCCTGGCCCCAGTTCTGGGGGTCTGACACATCCTGGGAGGGCAGCGCCTCCCTCATCCCAAATTTTAGGGGTCTGACCCATCCTGGGGCTCTTATTGGATGGGCAACATCTCTGACATCTCCCTTGTCCCAGATTTTGGGGGTCTGACCCATCCTGGGAGGGCAGCGCCTTCAGCATCTCCCACATTTCGAATTTTGGGGATCTGACCCATCCTGGGAGGGCAGCACCTCCCTCATCCCAAATTTTGGGGGTCTGACCCATCCTGTGTCTGTTTCTGGGAGGGCAGCACCTCTGATATCTCCCCCATCCTGAATTTTGGTGATCTGACCCATCCTGGGACTGTTGATGGACAAGCAGCACGTCTGATATCTCTCCCATCCCAAATTTTGGGGGTCTGTTTCCCCCTGGAGCTGTTGCCAGAGAGGCAGAACCTCTGACATCTGTCCCATCCCAAATTTTGGGGCTCTGGCTCATTCTGGGGCTGTTTTGGGACAGGCAGCACCTCCAACATCTCTCTCATCCCAAATTTTGAGGGTTTGACCCATCCTGGAGCTGTTACCAGAGAGGCAGAACCTCTGACATTTCCTTCATCCCAAATTTTGGGGCTCTGGCTCATCCTGGGGCTTTTTTTGGAAGGACAGCACCTCCAGCATCTGTTCCATCACAAATTTTGGGGCTCTGGCTCATCTTGGACCTGTTTTGGGACAGGCAGCACCTCCGACATCTCCCCCACCCCGCTCAAAGTGGGGCTTTATTGGGATTTTTTTCCTGGCTTTATCTCACAGCTCCTGTTTTTCCGCCGCCTTAAAAGGCTCTTTCATAGCCGGGATTTTCCCCGTGAATGTCCATTTTATTCCATTTAATATTTTTTTTTTCTTTCTTTCTTCCTTTCCTAAACAGCTCTTCGGGGCTTTCTCCCTTCCCAGCCCTTTTTCCCCGCTCCCCCTTTTCTGTTTACGTCCCATTTTTTTAACCAAAAAACCTCCATAAATAAAAGATTTTGGAGCTCTCCAAGCCTGGCCACTGACTTTGGAGCTTTGTCAGCCACGGGAATGCCGGCGGCTCCGGGCTGGGAAAATGTCAATATTGGATCACTTAGCACCACATTATTTTATTTATGTCTCCATCCCTCTCCAGCAGGGATAAAGCGTGTCCCGGAGCCAGCAGGAATTCCCACTGGGAATGTGGGAGAGGGGTTGATCCAGCTCTGGATGAGACCCCGTGGTGGCTCTGGAGGGCTGGACGTGACCCCGTGGTGGCTCTGGCAGGGCTGGACGTGACCCCGTGGTGGCTCTGGAGGGCTGGACGTGACCCCGTGGTGGCTCTGGCAGGTCCCTCCTCTGTGTTTTGGGGTTTCCCGGCTCTCTGTGGTCACGGGCGGCTGTGTCCAGCCGTGCTGCGGACACTGGGGTCATTCAGCCGTGGTGACCAGAGCTCGGACAGCACTCGGGCGGCCGCACGTCCGGCCGTGCCCTCAGAAACCCCGAGTCCCTGCTCTGCTCCTCCTGCTTCTGCTTGGGATCCCTTCAGGGCTTTGTGGTGGGACCCCAAATCTACATCTCAGGTCTCCTCCTCCTTCTCCTTGGGATCCTTCCAGGAGTTTTAGGGTAGGACCCCAAATCCACACCCCAGTTCCCCAAATCCACACCCCTGTTCTCCTCCTTGGAAGGAAAGATCCCTCTGTGATCCCCAAATCCACACCCCAGTTCTTGTCCTCGGGATCCCTCTGTGGCATTGCAATGGGATCCCAAATCCACACTCTGGTCCCCCTCCTCTTCCTTGGGATCCTTTCAGTTTTGCAATGGGACCCCAAATTCATGCTCAGCTTCTCCTCCTGCCCCTTGGGATCCCTGCAGGGCTTTGTGGTGAGACCCCAAATCCACACCCCAATTCTCCTCTTCCTTGGGGTCCTTCCAGGGGATTTGCAGTGGGACCTCAAATCCATGCTCTGGTTCTTGTCCTCTTCCTCAGGACCCTTCCAGGGGTTTTGTGATGGGACCCCAAATTCATGCCCCAATTCTCCTTCTCCTCAGGATCCTCCCAGGGGTTTTGCCATGGGACCCCAAATCCACACCCCTGTTCTCCTCCTCCTTGGGATGCCTCCGGGGCTTTGTGCTGGGACCCCAAATCCACATTCCAGGTCTCCTCCTACTTCTCCTCGGAATCCCTGCAGGGCTTTGTAGTGGGACCCCAAATCCACACCCCAACTCTGCTCCTCTTCCTTGGGATCTTCCCAGGAGTTTGTGGTGGGACCCCTAATCCACACCCAAGTTCTCCAAATCCACACCCCAGTTCCCGGGACACCCTTTCGGCTCAGGTGGGACGTCCCCAACATCCATCCAAGGTGTCCAAGGTTTTGTGCTGGGACCCCAAATCCACACCCCAGTTCCCCAAACCCACACCCCAGTTTTGGGGACACCCTCCGGGCCCAGGTGGGACGTCCCCAGCCCCCAGCCGAGGTGTCCAGGCTGGGCAGCCTCCCGTGCCCGTCCTGTCCCGGCAGCGGGGCAGAGGGCCAGCGGTGTCCGGCCAGGACAAAGCCCCCGGAAGGCCGGCGGCGGCAGAACAGAGGCGCTCAGTGTCCGGGCCATTGCCCCGGGCGGTCACAATGCTGGCACTGTCCCCAAAGCCTGGCACCGTCCCCAGGCGGGATCTGTTTGTCCCCGGCCCGCCTGTTTGTCCAGCGCTCCCATTGTGCGGCCCGGCAGGAGCGGCCCCGGGGCTGAGTCAGCACCGCGGCCCCGCTCCCCACGCGCGACCGCCCGGGAATCCGCGCCCCCCGCGGGGACCGGCACCTGGGGGGGAATTGATACCTGGGGGGTATTGACACCTGGGGGGGCATGGACACCTGGGGGGCACGGGCACCTGGGGGGGATGGACACCTGGGGGGGTATTGACACCTGGGGGGGCACGGGCACCTGGGGGGCCATTGGTAACCTGGGGGTGACATCGGCACCCTGGGGGTGACATCGACCTTGGGGTGACATCGGGACCTTGGGGTCCATCCAACACCATCCTCACCTGGGGCTGGTGTTGCCAGAACCAGAGCCAGGAGATCTGGGATGTTCCCACCACCCGGGGTGACCCCGGCTCCTCGGGGTGACAACGGCCTCTTGGGGTGACACCGATACCTCGGGGTGACACCGGCCCCTCGGGGTGACACCGACACCTCAGGGTGACACCACCACCTCGGGGTGACACCGGCCCCTCGGGGTGACACCGACACCTCAGGGTGACACCGGCCCCTCGGGGTGACACCGGCCCCTCGGGGTGCCCCGGCCCCGCCGCCCGGGCTCTCTTTGCGGGGCGGGCGGTCCCTGCCCGGGCAGGCGGGGGAGCACCGGGCCGCGCCGCCTCCCGGGGATGGATCGGGGCTGGAAGCGGGGCCGGGGCCGCGGGAGCCGCGCTGACTCAGCCCCGAGGCGCGGCAGGAATGTGCCCCTGCCCGGGAAGGGGAGCGCACAGGTAGAACAGGTCCCGGCGCTCCCGCGGCTCCTCCGGGAAGCGGCAGAGCCGGGCGGATGTTCCCAGGCGATGGCAGATCCCGCAGATCTCACACCTGCCCTTCCCCGGGGACACGCACCTGGAGGGGAGCGCTGGGATCCGCTCTCCGGCCCGGCACGGGCACGGCAGGGCAGCCGCTGCTGCCAGACCCCGAACCGCCCCAGAGCTCCAGCTGGGGCTTGTTATGGGGCAGGGCAGAGCCACCAGACCCCAAACCGCCCCAGAGCTCCGGTCCGGGCTCCTGATGGGGCAGGATAGAGCCACCAGACCCCAAACCACCCCAGAGCTCCACCCTGGGCTCCTTATGGGGCAGGGCAGAGCAGAGCCACCAGAACCCTAAACCACCACAAAGCTCTGATTTGGGCTCGTTATAGGACAAGGTAGAGCCACCAGAACCCCAAAGCTCTGGTTTGGGCTTGTTATGGGGCAGAGAAGAGCCACCAGACCCCAAACCACCCCAAAGCTCTGCTCTGGGCTCATTATGGGGCAGGGAAGAGCTACTAGACCCCAAAGCTCTGCTCTGGGCTCGTTATGGGGCAGGGCAGAGCCCCCACCCCTCTCTGCCCGCTCCGGGAATTTGGTGTCACTGCTCGGGGCACTGTTGGTGACCCCAACGGGGACCCTCAGGCCGGGGCTGGGGCCCCATAGGATCCCTTTAATGGATGAGGTGGGAATGGGATGAGGAGCCGCCCCCTCAGAGACCCTTGAGAGCCCCTTCAAGTGTCCCGAGTGTGACACCCCCGGGACAGGGCAGGGGACAGGACAGGGGACAGGACAGGGGACAGGGTGGGGGACAGGGCAGGGGACAAGACAGGGGACAGGAGCCGAGGGGACAGGACAGGGGACAGGGGACAGCAGCCCCAGGGGACAGGAGCCGAGGGGACAGGCAGGGGACAGGGCAGGGGACAGCAGCCCCAGGGGACAGGCAGGGGCCGGTCCCGGCCGGGCCGGCGGCAGCGGGTGAACACAAACACTCCTCTGGGGCACAGCCGGACTTTGGCCCGGCCGCGGGGCCGGAGCCGCTCCCGCTCCGCTCCAGACAAACCCGGCTGGGGCGGGGAAACGCCGAGCCCCGGAGCCGCCCGGGGGTCACCGCGGGGGACAAACCCCAGCGGGGCGATGGCACCGCTGTCACCGGGCTGGGCCCGCCGGGAGGGGCCGGGAGCCCGAAGGGAACTCGGGCAGGGAACGGGGCCGGGGCCGGGCCCGGTCTGTGCTGGGCCGGGGATCGGTGACAGCGGGGCCGGGCTGGGCCTGGCCGGGGCCACCACAGGGGACAGTCCTGTGCCGGGGTCACCACAGGGGACAGTCCTGTGCCGGGGTCACCACAGGGGACAGTCCTGTGCCGGGGTCACCACAGGGGACAGGCCGTGCCGGGCTCCCCGGGGGACACCCAGGGCTCCTCGCCCCCCTGGCCTGGAAAAGGCACCCGGAGCCCGAATCCCGCCGGGACGGAGCGGGGCTGGAGCGCTCGGGGCGGGCGGGCTGCAAAATCCTCTGCAGACAGCCCCAAAACACCCGGGGATCAGTAAAAACCAGGATAAAAACCAGGATAAAAATCACCAAAAACCAGGATTTATTTTATTTTATTTTATTTTATTTTATTTTATTTTATTTTATTTTATATTTTATTTATTTTATTTAATCTTATTTTATTTTATATTTTATTTGTTTTATATTTTATTTATTTTATTTTATATTTTATTTATTTAATATTTTTATTTTATTTTATTTCATTTTATTTCATTTAATTTCATTTTATTTTATATTTAATTTAATTTAATNAATCTTATTTTATTTTATATTTTATTTGTTTTATATTTTATTTATTTTATTTTATATTTTATTTATTTAATATTTTTATTTTATTTTATTTCATTTTATTTCATTTAATTTCATTTTATTTTATATTTAATTTAATTTAATTTAATTTTATTTTATTTCATTTTATTTTATTTTATTTCATTTCATGATAAATTATAACATGAGAATAACGGGAGTGCTAATGGGAGTAAGAACCAGAAGGATGCAATTATCGATAACGACAATAATAATAATAATAATAATAATAATAATTTTTCTTCTCCCATCCCACCAAGACCCTGGATTGCAGAGCTCTCCATGTCGCGGGGAGCTCTGTGCGGTTCCCAGCCCTGCCCAGAGCCGTGCCAGGCCCGTCTCCAGCAGAATCCCCCGTGGCCGCCCCACACCCCCCCCTCCTTTAAAACCTCCCTGAAAAGAACCAGGAGCGCCAAATTCCAGCCGGAGCATCACAAAGGCGGCTGACGTCAGGGGGCGGAGGGCTCCGGGCCAGGAGAAGGGGAGCTGTGTTGGGGAAAATGACAATTTCTGTCTCGGAAAGGCGGCCCTGAAAGGAGCCCTTCTGCAGGAGCCGCCGCCGAACAAGAAAAGCCTTTGAACGGCTCGGCCGGCGGCCAGCCCGCCGAAAGAAAATATAAAAAATTCCATGGACACGGATTTCTCCTGGCTCGGGACACGGCCCGGCACGGGGGGATCCCGCCGGGCTGGAGTCGGGCCCCGCTCCGCCGGGATGGGGCTGGAGCCGGATAGAGGTGCCCGACAGAAATGTTTGAATGAAAGGAGAGAAAATCCCCGTTTTCCCACAGGCTCCTTCAGCCGGGGGCTCTGGGAAGGTCCGTCCTGCCCCCACAGGCTCCGGAGGCACCCGGGAGCATCAATTTCCTATAAAAATCCCATTTCTGCTGGTCCCGATGTCCCCGGGTGGGGTGTGGGGTGATGCTCACCCCATACCTGCTCCAGCAATCCCCAAATGCCGCAAACTGGGAGAACCCCAAACCTGCATTCTCCTGTGCTTGGAGCCCTTGATCCCGAGAGGATGAGATGGGGACGGGGATGGGGATGGGGATGGGGATGGG
>SWJQ01000937.1:62624-83215 GCA_007252995.1 Zosterops borbonicus
CCCCCTTGGGAGGGGAGGTTTTAAAATTCCCCCCCCCCCCCCAAAAAAAAACCCCAAAAATCTCACGTTGTTTTATTCCATAACTTGCATTTTGGGGAAAAAAAAAAAAAAAACCAACAGCTTTTCCACACGGCTCCTCTACATAAATCCCAGTTTGTTGTTCTCCGCCAGTGCACAAAACCCTCACTCCACACCAAGTGCCTGAAATCAAGAGGCTCCGGGTTTAAAGGAAGGAGAAAATTGGCAAAAAAACCACAAAAACAAACTGAACAACCATTTCTAGGCTTGAACAGCCCTGCTGTAATTAATCTCCCTTCATCAGGATCACAAAGGCGGCGTCTAATTGCGAGCTGGGTTTGACCAAGTGGCTGAGGAGTGTCTGGGGATGGAGGGGAGAGAAACGAGGCAGTGATGGATGTGTGGGGTGTTTTTTTGGGAGCTCTGTCTCATTGCCTCGCCTCGGGAAGCCCTCGGGAGTCGGCGGCGAATCGTAAAAGGAAATTAAAAGACATAAAAAAACTTGGTTGAAGTAACGGGGAAAGGCCTGAGCGGAGCAGGAGGAGTGAAAACACCTTGGGGAGAGGTTTGTGTGCTCTGGGAAGGCGGGGAACAGAATCTGGGAATGGTTTGGGGTGGGGAGGGACCTTAAATACATCCCATCCCACCCCTGCCATGGCAGGGACCCCTCCCACTGTCCCAGGTGCTCCAGCCTGGCCTTGGGCACTGCCAGGGATCCAGGGGCAGCCACAGCAAATCTGGGAATTCCATCCCAGCCCCTCCCCACCCTCACAGCCAGGAATTCCTTCCCAAAATCCCATCTAAATCTCCCCTTTCCCAGTGGGAAGCCATTCCCTGTGTCCTGTCCCTCCAGGCTCCTGCAAACACAATTTCTCTCTCCACTGACAACTGCCAGGGCCTGGAAAATCCAGAATAATCCACTGAGAGCTGGGATTGTCCAGCCTGAAGAGGAGAAGCTCCAGGGAGAGCTCAGAGCCCCTGGCAGGGCCTAAAGGGGCTCCAGGAGAGCTGGAGAGGGACTGGGGACAGGGGATGGAGGGACAGGACACAGGGAATGGCTTCTCACTGCCAGAGGGCAGGGATGGGTGGGATTTTGGGAAGGAATTCCTGGCTGTGAGGGCTGGGAGGGGCTGGGCTGGAATTCCCAGATTTGCTGTGGCTGCCCCTGGATCCCTGGCAGTGCCCAAGGCCAGGTTGGGATAATCTGGGACAGTGGGAGGTGTCCCTGCCATGGCAGGGGTGGCTCTGGGTGGGATTTAAGATCCATTCCCAACATTCCTGCCATCCCAGTTCCTCTGGAGCTCTGTTCCTGTGATGGCACCACAGGGATCGGGGCCCACGGCTCCTCATTATCCAAGGAAAAGGGAAGAAATCCACCCAGGAAGCAGCAAAACAATGACAAGACACGTTATTCAAACTCTGCCTCCCTGAGCAGGATCGTGACCCGGGAGAGGAATTATTTATTTCGAAATCCCCATTTTTCTATAAATGAAGGCTTTCAAAAAGAAAACCTCGCCAGCAGATCTGCATTTAAAGGCCCAATCCTGGTGCACTGCAGCTCCTTGTCCCATGAAGTTGTGACAGAAAAAGGGGGAAGATAATGGGAGCTTTGTCATGGATATCTGAGGAGACTTTTGGGAAGCCAAGACTTTCATGTGAGTCGTGTTAAAGGATTTTCTGCAAAACTCTCTGTCTGAGGGAGAAGAAAAACCAGGCCTGCAGCCCTCAGGAGCTCTCATTTTGAGTTTGTAAAACCTTTAAAAAGTTTTACCTTTATTTTATCTCAGGGATTTTATTGTCCCCTTCCTCTGGACGCAATCGCCGTTGGAAAATCCTGGCTGGGGAGATGGCAAAGCTGGTGATTTATAAACCCCCCAGAGAGGAGGAGCTCAGCACCTTTTCTGCATGGAAATCCTGGATTTGACCCCAGCCACGGGAGAAAATTGAGGAAAAACCTGGGATTTGGCACCACTGGCTGGAGGCACAGGAGGTGTCAGGGCTGAATTAGCACCGCGCTTTCTCCATAATTTCCTGGTGACAGCCCTGGCTCTGGTGGCACCTCCAGCCCTCCTGCTCTCCAGCATTCCCTGCTCCAGCTGGGGAGCTCCAAACCTCCAGATGTGAGCAGTAAATCCCGGGATTCTCTCCTGGGAGCCGGGGCAGGTGCAGGAGAGGCTTTGCCAAACTCGTCCTGGAGCTGGGAGCAAACTTGTGTCTCCTGCAGCAGGAGCTGCAGCTCTGAACTTCCTGATGAGGCTGAGCCCTGATGAGGCTGCAGATAGGCCCTGATTAAAGTGCTCTTGGCTATTTTGGAGATCCAGATAAATATTCATGAGTGGAGGAGAGGAGAGTAAACAGAAAACAAAGCAGAGCTCTCCTGGAGATCCAGGGGAGGATCCAGGCCTGGGCTGGTTGAGGTCACGGAATCAAGGGATGGGTTGGGTCGGAAAAGACCGTAAATCCCATCCCTGTCCCTGTGAGCAGGGAGGGACATTCCCCACTGTCCCAGGTGCTCCAGCCTGGCCTTGGGCACTGCCAGGCATCACAGGGGCAGCCACAGCAAATCTGGGAATTCCAGCCCAGCCCCTCCCCACCCTCATTCCTTCCCAAAATCCCACCCATCCCTGTCCTCTGGCAGTGGGAAGCCATTCTCTGTGTCCTGTCCCACCTGGCTCTTGCAGACACAATTTCTTTCTCCACTGGCAGTTGCCAGAGCCTGGAGAATCCAGAATAATGTACTCAGAGCTGGGATTGTCCAGCCTGGAGCAGGGAAAGGCTCCAGGGAGAGCTCAGAGCCCCTGGCAGGGCCTAAAGGGGCTCCAGGAGAGCTGGAGAGGGACTGGGGACAAGGGATGGAGGGACAGGACACAGGGAATGGCTTCCCACTGGGAAAGGGGAGATTTTGGGAAAGAATTCCTGTCTTTGAGGGCTGGGAGGGGCTGGGATGGAATTACTTCCCAAAATCCCATCCCACTCTGCCCTCCGGCAGTGGGAAGCTGTTTCCCCTGTAGGAGCTGGGATGTGCCCCATGGGAAGGCTGAGGCCACCAAGGGCTCCCTGTCTGGGGTCAGTGGAGCCTCATCGTGATAGGACACAGAATAAAGGTGCCTGACTCCAGTCAGGGGCAGCAGAAATCAGAAGGTTTATTTACAATCCATTCAGCCCTTTTATAACACGCTGTGCTAAAGGCACGTTATTGGTCCAGAGCACTGACACCTCTCCATGGGCTGAGGAACAGAAATAGCAAACAGCTCCTGTTGTCATGGGAAAGGAATATTGTTTACACAAGGTGGTTTTGGGGAAAATAAAAAGTGTTGCAAAGTTTCCTTTGGGAAGAGCTCAGCAATTCTTAGGCTGAGAAAATATCGAGTCCACAGAGCCTCAGCTGGACCAGAGGGACAGAGGGGACACCAAGGGGCTTTGGGGGCTCGGGCTCAGCTCTCTGTTGGCCCAGAACAGGGGATCACTTCCACCTTGGACATCTCTCAGAGAACTGAGGGTCCAGGGAGAGGTTCCCACCTCGGGATCAGGGCTTGGACATTTCAGGTTCTTCCTTCGGTCCATTTGGAGCAGAAAACAAGGACCCCCCCCTGATTTCCTAAACAAGCCCCTGTTGTCACCTGTATCTTCCCAGTTCTTGGGTATGTTGGGAAGGAATACAGGTGCTGCCAATAAATTAATTAATAATTAATTAATGAATTAATTCAGTTCAGGAATGCAAACCCTTGTTATTTAGNCTCACCCCTGATTTCCTAAACAAGCCCATGTTGTCACCTGTATCTTCCCAGTTCTTGGGTATGTTGGGAAGGAATACAGGTGCTGCCAATAAATTAATTAATAATTAATTAATGAATTAATTCAGTTCAGGAATGCAAACCCTTGTTATTTAGGCCCTGAAATCCTCCTGCCATGAACAAATGGGGATGAGGCTGATTTGTCCCATTCTGGCCGAGTTTCTCCATCCCCACCTTCCTCTCCAACACCAGAGCCCAAAAAACGTCCCAAACCTGGTTTGGGCTGGTGATTCTGGCTCCTCCCACCCTCCCAAAACTTTCCATTATCACCTAAATCCCATTAAAAAAGGAAATGAAAAGCCAAAACCATCTGGCATCTCCCACTACAATGGAAAATAAATCAGGGCACAATCAAATAGAATCAATAACCTCACACTCCTCTACCCCTTTTCCTGTGTTTTATCCTTTTCCAGATGTTTCCACCTCGTCCCCTTTGCAGTTCTGTGCCAGAGACAGCAGCAAATTCCCATCTTTTGATCTAAAAGCAGCAAAAACCCCAGCCCAGCACTGATTTTTGTTTCAGGTCAGCTGGGAGGAGGCTGCAGGCACAAACCTCCTCCTGTCCTCTCCTCTCCAGCACCCGGGAGCTCTTCCCAGTTGTTTCCTCCCGGGGCTTTTCATCCCAATTCCTGTTTCTCACGGTGACCTTTGTTCTCCCCAGGTTTTTATTTTTATCTCTGCTTTCCCCCCCGCCCAAGGCTTTGAGGGAGATGAAGGACTTGATCAGCTGGAATAGTGAAAATCCAGGTTTTCCACCCAAACCGTGCCACATCTGGTGGAATTTGGCAGAAAAAAACCCCAAAAACAAAGGGAGGAGCCCCCACCTTGCTGCTAGTTTTTTAGTGGATAATAAAAAAAATAATGGATAATAAAAAATTAATGGATAATAAAAATTAATGGATAATAAAAATAATTTTAAATGGATAATTGGAAAAAAAAAAAAAAAAAAGCCAAAACCTCTTTGGCTGCTGGGGAATGGAATTTTCTCTTGGAATTACAGGGGTGACCCCACAACAGTCAGGGATGGCCACAAATGGAGGAATTGATTGTCACCTTTGGGGCTCCACCACACTCTAAAGAGGGATTTGAGGTCCCCAAATGTCACCTTGGCACCTGACAGGGCCTGGCCAAGTGGAGTTAATGCTCCTGGGGAACCTCCTCTGTGGAGCTCGCTGTCTGCCTTTGCAGGTGCCTCCTCTCTTAGTGCTCACCTCTCCATTAAATACAAGGAAATTCTAAATTTGGGAAAAACAATGGAAATTTTGACCTTTTCCAGCCCAGGTGTGGGAGTAAAGGAAGTGAGGAAGTGTCTGGTGTGTGCCAGGGGAGATGTTCCTCAGAGTTCCTACACCAGAGACGTGGATGTGTGACCATTTAGCCATCAAAATGCTAATTACCATGGTAATTCCATAAGGAATTAATTATTTTCGTGGCTTCCTCTGGGATCAGCCCGGCCACAAGGTTTGGGTGAGGGATTTGGGGCTCGGAGTGACCTGATGGGAGGTGGGAGGTGCCCCATGGGTGAGCCTGGAGGTCCCTTCCAACCCAGACCTTCCCTTGGCTCTCAGCACTCCCAAAACAGCAGAAATTTGGTGTTTTTGAGGATGGAGAATCCAGCCAGTGACCAGAGAAGGTCAGGAATGGGAAGAGGGAAGGATGGATCCTGTGCCTGAGGCGTCAGGAATTCTGCTCCTTATAAATGACCTGCTGAGTCCTGACCCCGTCAACTCCACACCCTCATCAGGCTGCCAAAAAACCCCAGTGATAATGCTGGATTTAAACGTTTTCTGTCAACCAACAAGTATTTTCTCTTCTCAATTATTTTGTTTCTTCTGTGAAAAAAAAAAAAAAACCAACAAAACAACAAACCCAAACCCCAACTCATCCAACCCATCAATTTCTTTGATAAGCTCACAGGGGAATATTTTCCGAGTTGTCTGTGGTGGTGAAGAGAATCCTCATTTCTCCATTTAGGGAAAAGCAAAAAAAACCCAAACAGGGAATGAAAAACATCAGCATGAGCAGATGGACAAGGCAGCGGGAGGATTTGCAGGAGCCACCTGAAGTAAACGAAGCTGATGGAATTTGGCATTTCCATCACAACAGATCTGGTGCAAAAGCTCCCAAATTCAGCCTGACACACATTTAGGACGCTTTTCCCGGGGATTTTTTCGTTCTGCTGCTGCACCTGAAGAACAAAACAACCCCCAAAAATAAACAATGTCAGAGGCACGATCAAGGCTCGACGCAACTTAGGCAAAGCCAACAGTTTATACACAAAAAAACCCCCCAAAAAACCCAAAGCAAGCAAACAAACAAACAAAAAAAGCCCCCCAAACCCCCAAACAAAACAAAATAATAATAATTAAAAAATCAAGATTTTGGGTATTGCACGGCCTGGTGAATGTGGTCCTGACAGAATTCCCCATAAAAATAACAGCCAGAGCAGGTACTGTGGGGTGCTGGGGCCTGGAGGAGCTGGTTTGGGAGATCATCAACCCTTCAGCTTCAAAGACTTCCTCCTCTGCAGAGAACTCCAAGCTGAAGGCTCCAATTAGTCTTTGATTAGGCCCTTTCAAAGCCTCTCTCCAGAATGAAAAGGCAAAAATATAACATTGTTCTCTTCAATCCCAGCGGAAAAGCTGCGAGATCAGGCTGTTTAAAACAAAAAAAGAGTGGTTTTTTTACCCACTTTTCCCCCATTCTACCATGAAAAGCACCTTATTATAAATATAAGACGACCCAACCACTTCCTGATGATAATGACCTGGCCCATTTATCATAACAAAATGTCAGTGTCACCCGTGGAATAATCATGGCAAAATACCTCAAAAACAGGGGAGGGAAAAAAAAAAAAAGGAAAAGGAACATTCCCAGTTCTGGTATAACTGGAGGAGTTGCTTGAAAGTCAGAGGCTTAAGTGATTCAGGCAAATATTGAGCTGGTTCATTTGCAATTTGATTTTAACCACGGGCACGACGATGAGGGAAAACAAGAGCGGGAGCGTCGGCGTCCCGATATTAATAAAATGTAATTAGCAGGGAGATTTGCATAGGGGAAAGGAAAGTGCCTTAATTCCCCTTCCCTGCTCCTGCCAACCTGGCTCGTGCCGTCGCAGGAGATTCTTCCAAGGGCTGGTGTTTGCAGAGGGTTGATTAGAGGGGGAGGATGGAAATTAACGGGGAATTCACTGACGATGTTTCCCTCTGGAAGGTGCTCATAGATCCCAGCTGGAATGTCCTGGAATCGTGGAATGGAATGGGATGGGTTGGGTTGGGAGGGACCTTGACGTCAGTTCAACAAGGGTAAGGCACCTTCCACTAGACCAGGGCCCAGAGCCCCGTCCAAACCCGGCCTTGGGCACTTCCAGGGATGGGAATCGGCATGGAAGAAGACCNGGCCAGTCCAACAAGGGTAAGGCACCTTCCACTAGACCAGGGCTCAGAGCCCCGTCCAAACCCGGCCTTGGGCACTTCCAGGGATGGGAATCGACATGGAAGAAGACCTGGATTCAATGGGAAGAAGACCTGGATTAAACTGGAANGCATGGAAGAAGACCTGGAGTCAATGGGAGATGACCTGGATTTAATGGGAAATGACCTGGATTTAACGGGAAGACCAAATTCAATGGGAAGAAGACCTGGATTAAACTGGAAGAAGACCTGGATTAAACTGGAAGNCGTCAGTTCAACAAGGGTAAGGCACCTTCCACTAGACCAGGGCTCAGAGCCCCGTCCAAACCCGGCCTTGGGCACTTCCAGGGATGGGAATCGACATGGAAGAAGACCTGGATTCAATGGGAAGAAGACCTGGATTAAACTGGAAGAAGACCAGGATTCAGTGAGAAGACCAAATTCAATGAGAAGATGACCTGGATTCAGTGGGAAGAGGAGCTGAATTGAGTGGGAAGAAGACCAAATTCAGTGAGAAAAAGACCTGGATTAAACTGGAAGAAGACCTGGATTTGATTGGAAGCAGACTTGGATTTCGTGGGAAGAAGAGCTGGATTCAATGGGAAGAAGACCTGGGTTCAGTGGAAGACAACATGGATTCAATGGGAAATGACCTGGATTGAGTGGCAAGAAGACCTGGATTCAACTGGAAGATGACCTGGATTCAGCGGGAAGCAGACCTGGATTCAATGGGGAGAAGACAAAATTCAATGGGAAGAAGGCCTGGATTAAACTGGAAGCAGATCTGGATTAAACTGGAAGCAGACAGTCAGGAATCTGGGAAAGACGGGGAAAACTGAACACCAGCACAGTAGGAAAAAGTGAATTAATTTCTTATGGGAATTCTTATGGGAGATGGAGCATTGGAATAACAACCAGGGGTAAAAACCTTGTGTCTTCCCTGTTTCCTCAAGGGAGAACCTCACTTTTCCTGCTGCACCTCCTTCCACCCCAGGACACCTTTTCCCTTTGGAAACAGGGTTCAGTTCCCAGTTAAAAACCCATTCCTAGAACAAAAAGTGTTTCCTGGGCTTCCTGCAGCCACGGGAGGAGGGTTGGGAGAAGATTTTGAGGCTCACAACAGGCTGGAAAATAAAAAGGGCTCATTTTTCCAAGGAAACTGCCCGAGGAGAAAGGCTGGAAATCATCCTGAACACATCAGCACGATCTAAAAATCCCAACTTTTTGCAGGGAAAAGGGTGGATGAGGGATTTGGGAAAGGGCATCTCAGGTGGTTTTATACATCCAGCTTTCCCCTCCTCTCTCAGACCCAATTCTTTATTTTTCACCTTCAAGGGCACGAAAAGAAGACAGAAAAAAAAAAATAAAATTCCTTCTTCAGCCTCCATGTGACGTCTTTTGTTCCAGTCTAAAGGCAGAAAATCTGGGAAAATCATTGCCTCGCTCTCCAGCCGAGACTGGCAAAGTGACAGCTCGGAGAGAAAGCCTCTTGCACGTTTTATTCTTACAATATTTTAAAATTATCTAAGCTCCGCTTGAGTCTTGACATTGAATATAGCCCAGTCAAGGGAGAAATCCAGCTTTTTGGAGCTGCTCCCAATAACTTCAGCTTTTGCTGCAGAGACCCAATAAAAAACACCAATTTTTTTATTTTTTATGCCTAATCCAGAGCCCACGTTCCCTTTCCAAGAGGAATGCTGAAGTGGCTTGTGCAGCGTTGATTAACAGATATTTGACCTGGGACTAAAGAGCAAATTTGAGCTGTTTAAATCAAAATTATGGCATTTTAAAAATGTTTTTGACCCGGTGCAAAAGGGGTGACACCAATCTGCCATTCAAATTAAAATTATGGCATTTTTTTCAGACGTTTTTGACCCAGTGCAAAAGGGGTGACACCAATCTGGGTGATTATTTTGGATCCATTCCCACATTTTCTCTTCCCTGATGAAAAATGTGACAAATTCTATCCCTGAAATAAAACTGTGGCTCAATGGATGATCCTCGGTGTTCTAAAATTCCTCTTCTGGAGCTTTTATCACCTGAACTCTTTCTTATCAGCAGAATTGATCGGTGCTTAATCACCCTGGGTGCAAAGATGGATTTTTGTGCAGCTTTCTCAAATCTGGGAGTTTTTCTGTCCCATGCAAAGAGTGATTCCCTCCCATCTGATGCTTTGGAGCAGGAATGTTTTAACTGGAAAAACTCATCCATATTTAACGTTTTTCCTTGCAGGATTTATAATTTTAAATAATCATTTTAGATTAAATATATTTAAAATAAGATATATCCAGATATTACCCTCAGTTTTCTGCTTCCCAGTGGGCTGCAGGTGGTGAATAAAGATCAGTTCTGCCTTTTTCCTTCAAAAATGTGGAAAAGCTGATGGGATGAGCCCAGGGAAGTGTCACTGCTGGTTTTCCAGGAACAGGAATTCCCATCCCGAGGGAATTCCTATCCTACACCGAGGGGCTCCCACCCCCTTCCAGAGCACCACAACGGCTGCAGAACAGATGGAAAGTGCCAGGAATGAGTTAATTTAGAGATAATTTTTTGTCCTGGGTGTGTAGAAATGGTTGGGACTGGGAGAGCAAACAGCAGGTGAAGGTCTGGAGGGAATCAGGGAGTGGTTTGGGTGGGAGGGGACCGTAAACCCCATCCAGTGCCACCATGGGCAGGGACACCTGCCACTGTCCCAGGGTGTCCCAGGGTGTCCCAGGGGTGGGACAGCCACACCCATGAACTCTGATATTCCAGAGGGGAAAAAGGTCCCACTCTGGGGGTCTGAGCTGGGACGGCACCGATTTGATTGATTTGTTTCGTACCTTGGGTTTATCAACCTCCCCTGGACTGTCAGAGGCACATTTGTCAAAGGCACAGCGCGCAATTCATCCAGATAATTCCACCACACAATTCCACCACAAAATCCCACCACAGAGTTACATCACACAATTCCACCTCAAAATTCCCCCACACAATTCCCCCACAGAAATCCACCTCAAAATTCCACCTCGAGGTTGCACTTCACAATTCCCCTGCACAATTCCACTGAACAATTCCACCTCAAAATTCCACCTCAGAATTCCCCCACACAATTCGACCTCAAAATTCCACCACATATTTCCACCTCGGAATTCCATCAAACAATTCCGCCTCACAAGTGCACCACACAATTACACTTCAGAATTCCCCCACACAGTTCCCCCATGCAGTTCCACCTCACAATTGCACCACAGAATTCCACCACATAATTCCCCCACAGAAGTCTACCTCAAAATTCCACCATGCAATTCCACCTCACAACCCCACCACCAATCCCACCCATCATTCTCTCCTTGACCCTAGAAAAGCATCGAGGATTTATTTCTATCATTTTATATGGCTTTATATAACTTTTTATGCCTTTTTGTGTGAACCCCGTGGGCAGCACTTTGTGGTCCTTCCCCCATCAGCATGGCACCAACGAGGGGCAGACGTGATGTCATTAACTCTGGCCACTGCCTCCCATTTAATTAGCTCCACTGTGCTTAATTAATTAGAGATGCACCATTGGAGACCTGATGGATGATCCTGTTTGGGATCAGTGGGCTGTTCCAAGGCCAGGCTGGATGGGGTTTGGAGCCCTGTAGCCCTGGTTCCATGCCTGAGGTGTTTTGGTCTTCTGAAATTCTTTTCCCAGGGAATTTTCTGTAAACAGGAGAAATGTTTTTGGAACTGGAACTTTGTTCTTCATTCCTTTCCCCAGGAGGGACTTCTCCTTGCTGTCCCTCTGCTCTGCCCAATGGGAGTGAAGAGGTTTGTCTTTGTGTCACCAATCCAATTGGTCTGTGTGAAATAGTAGAAAAGGGAGACACATCCCAGAAATAAAGGAGTCATTTTCAGCCTCCTGAATCTCAGAGTCTGTGTCCTTGTGGTGTAAAACAGCATCAGAGCACCCTTGGGACAGTGTGTTGGAGGTTTTGCCCAAACAGGGCAGGACCACTGTGAGATGTTCCTCGAGCCTTTTTTGCCACATCAGCCCCATAACGGGGTTTGAGACATTTGAGAGATGCCAACAGCTCACGTCTTGCCAGCAGCAGCCAAAGATTTCTTTGTTCCAGGTCATTTTAAAGGTTTTCCACCCAACAGCATACTGCTAAAGCTTACAGACAATTGTTCNTCATTTTAAAGGTTTTCCACCCAAGAGCATACTGCTAAAGCTTACAGGCAATTGTTCCAGCCAGTCACTAAAAGTACAGGTACCTCTGCTTCAAACAATGCTTTTTGTTTTTTTTGGTGTATTAATGACACACAATACTCCATTATTAACTTTAAAACCTTCTACCATCTTGCTGAGCATATTTTTCTGCAGCCTTAAGGTCTATCCTAAAACTCAAACTATTGTTCCATGCCCTTGCTTGCTGTACTATTATAACTTTTCCTACTTTCAATCCTTGCATCCCCAGCTAATTCTAAATTCTTCAGCTCTTTCTGTCCCTGGGGTTCTGGGGTTCTTTCTGTTCTTGGGGTTCTGTTCCAGCTGCTTTCACAGCCTTCTGAAAGTCTTACCTTTTAGTATTTCCCACAGCACTGGACGGGCTTTAAGGTCCCTTCCAATCCAACCCATTCCGTGATTTTGTGACTCTCCTGGCAGCCGGCAGTGCTGGCACAGCACCTCCCTGCCCACCCCAGCAGCCTTTCCCTGAGGAATGAGGCAGCAGGGATGATGGATGGACGTCTGCAGCTCCACCAGGAGCCCTGGGATGATGGATGGGCCTGAGGAGAAAAGATGTGATCCCTTGATTAAAACAGAAATTAATTGATGGGCCGGGAGATGCAGATGATGGCTGGGAGCTGGGATGGATGGATGGAGAGCTGGGAAATGCTGGCTCAGCAGGAGAGGGGGAAAAGGAGATGAAAAACTTGGATGTCACCTGGATTAGGCATCAGCAGAAGAGTCAGCAGCACTTTTTTCCAGACACCCTGAGGGAGCTGCTCTGCTCACACTGATGACGCTGTTTTATACCACAAGGACACAGACTCTGAGATTCAGGAGGCTGAAAATGACTCCTTTATTTCTGGGATGTGTCTCCCTTTTCTACTATTTCACACAGACCAATTGGATTGGTGACACAAAGACAAACCTCTTCACTCCCATTGGGCAGAGCAGAGGGACAGCAAGGAGAAGTCCCTCCTGGGGAAAGGAATGAAGAACAAAGTTCCAGTTCCAAAACCATTTCTCCTGTTTACAGAAAATTCCCTGGGAAAGGAATTTCAGAAGACCAAAACACCTCAGGCACAAACCAGGGATACACACGGGAACACTGGACAAGGACTCCTCAAGGCTGCCAGAATTTAGGGAATGTTGGGTGGGGAGTCANGAATTTAGGGAATGTTGGGTGAGGAGTCAGGAAGGGCAGGGGAGACCTTAGGTTGTTGCAGTGACTGGATGGGTTCACTAAGCCTGAAAAGCTTCCTTTCCTTCATCCATTTCAGATTTAAAAAGAAATTCGGCCCATTTAGCTGCAATTAAGTAATTGCTCCTGCTCTCTGACAACCCTGGCACACAGGATTGACTTCCTGCCTTCCTTCCCCTGTCCTGCCCTAATTTACCCCAAAATATCAGCTGGAACTCTTCATTCTGGTTCCTTCTACATCAGATCAGAACAACCCAGGATCACCAAGCTCTTTTTGCTGTGGGCATGTGGGAATAAGAGATCAGGGTACCTGAATCCTAAAATTTATGGTACATGAAATCCCAAATCTGAGGTTGGAAAAGCCCCCCAGGATCATCCAGTCCAAGCTCTGCTGGATCCCCTCCTTGTCCCCAGCCCAGAGCTCTCAGTGCCACCTCCAGGGGTTCCTTGGACACCTCCAGGGTTGGGGATCCAAACCTCCCTGTGCAGCTCATTCCAATCCCTGACCACCCTTTCCGTGGGGAAATTTCTGCTGGTGTCCACCCTGAGCCTCCCTGGGCAGTNAGGGGGAAATTCCTGCTGGTGTCCACCCTGAGCCTCCCCTGNTGAGCCTCCCTGGGCAGTTCCAATCCCTGACCACCCTTTCCATGTGGAAATTTCTGCTCATGTCCAACCTGTGCCTCCCTGGGCAGCCCCTCTCAAGGCCTGTCCACCCTTTCCAGGGGGAAATTCCTGTTGATATCCAACCTGCACCTCCCTGGGCAGTTCCAAGTCAAGTCCACCCTTTCCATGGAGAAATTCCTGCTGGTGTCCAACCTAAGCCTCCCCTGGACAATTCCAATCCCTGACCACTCTTTCCATGGGGAAATTCCTGCTGATACCCAACCTGAGCTTCCCTAGACTGCCCCTTCCAGCCCTTTCCATGAGGAAATTCCTGCTGATATCCAGCCTGACCCTCCAATCCCTGTCATTCCCAGTAATCCTGCCCAGTCAGCTCCCAGCACTCAGCTGGGATGTCGGAGGCTCCAGTTTTTTTAACCTGTGCCAGCAAAAAATTCCCTTTTTCCTCCGTGTTTGGATGAAATCTCGCTGATTAAAGGAGTCTCCTTGAGCGGGGGCAGCAGCCTGACAGCAACATCCTGCTCCTTGCCACGCGCCATAACACAAAGATTAAACCCAATTACCATTCCCTTCATTAATGTGCTGCATCCAGAAAATTTCTGGCAGTTTCCACTCAAGAGGGTCCGGCATGTTTTTATAGCTCTCCTCATTTCTCCCCAACGGCTGCAATTCTGAGGTGATGAACAAACTCTGGGCGAAATAAAGCTTTGCTGAAGTTTCACTCGACTTCAGCCACGAATTTGGCTCTGAGAAACTTAAATTTAGGCCTGCAAAAGTTTGGAAATCCCAGCGAGGGGAAATCCATGATGAACTCTGAATTAATCCCAACAATCTCACCTATTGATTTTTTTTTTCCTTTTATCAATTGAACTGCTTGTTCCCAATAACTCATTTCCAGGTAATGGACTGAAATACCCGAGACCTGCTCAGTTCTAATTGACACCTTTTTCCTACAACACCTTAATCAGAAATTATTGGCCTAATAATGATTTTTCAGATACCAGGACAGGCTAAACAAACTCCTGGCTGCCCCCGAGAAGCAGAAAGATGAATTAAATTTTATTTCAGAGGCTCCAGCATCTTCTCTTCCCTCTCCAAAAGCAGAGCAAACCACTCCTGATTCTCGTGTGGAGAAATGACCAGCGGGAATTGATGTTATAAACCAAAAATGGAGCTTTTTTTAACCTAGAGTTGGTACAAATATGATTTGTCTTCTGTGAGGGTGGTGAGGGGCTGGGATGGAATTCCCAGAGAATTCTCTGGAATAAATATTGTGGAATTATTCCATAATTGTGTAATTATGGAATAAATATTGTGGCATTACCCCTGGATGGGCTTTAAGGACCCTTCCAACCCAATTATGGTTGGTGTTTCCAACCCAAACACCTCCCCCTGTCCCAGGGTGCTCCAAGCCCTGTCCAGCCTGGCCTTGGACATTTCCAGGGATCCAGGGACACCCTCCACGAGTCTGGAAATCACACAGAAAGGAGCAAAAAAACCACTGATGGGCACCTGATGACAAATCCCTTGATTATTCCATTTGCTTTAAAATCATCCTCCCATATTTCCTGTTTTTAATTCTTTAAAAACACGTCCCGGATCCTCCCGGGTCAAAGTTTCTTCGTTTTGAGTTTTAAACAAGGACTTTAGAGACGATTGAAACCTGTGGTGAATGAGAATTTTGTGTTTAGTTAAAAAAAGGGTTCCTAATTGGTTCTAATCAATGCAGCGTGCTCGGCTCCTGCCGTTGGACGTGGGGCTGGGATCTGTGGAGCAAGGAGGAATTGCTGCTAATGGGTGCACACAGAGGCATCCCATGCTCCATTTGTACCTCGGCCTTTTTATTTCCGCGAATAAAATCAAAACCAGACGGTCATTAAAGAAATATAAAAGCTCTGAATGAGCTCTGGGCATTAGAGGTTCATTTTCTTCCATTTCTCCCTGGTTTTTTTTTTTTTTTTTTTTTTTTTTTTTTTTTTTTNTTTTTTTACTTGTCTTTTGGGTCATCATCTCTTTGCATTTCTGTTTGGTCAGGTGGGTTTTGTGTCTGTGCCACAGGAGGGGCTGGCAGAGGGGCAGGAAAATCCAAAAGGGGGGGATTAAGCAGGAGAAGGGATTTTTATTCCTTTATCTGAGACAAGGTGACCACAGAAAGGGGGGGAGCTGTCAGTGACCGTGTCAGAGCCAACCCTGTCATTCCTGACCAGGATCTCAGGAAAGGGCTGGAATTGCCACCATTCCCACCTGGGACTTCCTGAGGAGTTTCCCACCCACAGCCCGTCAGAACTTGGATCCAGATGGATCTGGCATTGGGAATCAGGGTGTGGGCCTGATATTTCTGGGTCTGGGACATTTTATCCTGCTGGCAGCTGCTAACCTTTTCCCAAGGAAAAATTTCTCCAGAAAGCTCCTTCTCAAAACAATCCTGGCAAACAACTCTCCCTTCTCAGAACAATCTTTCTCCAGGTGGTGTTTTGCTGTTTCTCTGGTTTAACCAATGGCATTAGAGAGGTGTCGTTCCTATTCCCCAACCATGGTCAGTCTGGATGGGAACACCTTATAAAAGGTGGTGAGAATTAGACAATAAAGCCTTTTTTCTGTGCTCTTTGCCTCCTGAAATATTTGGAGTCTCTTGTTTTTCTTTTGTGTCCTACAGTGACATGAGGGAATCAAGGGTGGATTGTGGCAGGAGGAGGGAGGGGGTGGAAGGAGCAGCTGCTCTGTCCCAGGGTGATGGAGAGAGGGAATCCTCAAAAACCACCCAGGGCCACCCCTGCCATGGGCTGGGACACCTCCCACTGTCCCTGGTGGCTCCAGCCTGGCCTTGGGCACTTCCAGGGATCCAGGTGAGACCTTCAGTTTTATCTTCCATGTATTTCATGTTCTGTGGTGCCCAGGGGGGCAGCTCTGAGCTCACAGTCAGTGTCACTCAGCTCTGCACACAGCAGGGACACAAAACAAACCCTTTTCCTGCTGCACACCAAGGACAACTCTCAGCCCAAAAGCACAAACAAGGGGGGCTGGAGGGAGGGACAAGAAGGATGGGACCTCCCAGCCTGGAGCTGGGATTGGACAATTCAACCCCAATGTGCAAATGGACCAAAACTTATAAAATTGTAAGATCTGGTGACCGGTCAGCAATTTATTTATGATTATTCGTAGTGGACCCTGGGTGCAGCCTTGGCTGTGGTCCTGTCCTGCCCAAGGTGGATCCTGAAGGCCTTTCAATAAATCTCTACTTTATTCTCCAGCTCTGCCCAGTCTCTGTTCCAGCTCAGCCTCCCCAAGGCATCACAGGGGCAGCCACAGCAAATCTGGGAATTCCATCCCAGCCCCTCCCCNCCATTCCCTGTGTCCTGTCCCTCCATCCCTTGTCCCCAGTCCCTCTCCAGCTCTCCTGGAGCCCCTTTGGGCCCTGCCAGGGGCTCTGAGCTCTCCCTGGAGCCTTTCCCTTCTCCAGGTGAACATTCCCAGCTCTCCCAGCCTGGCTCCAGAGCTGCTCCATCCCTTCACGGTTTCCTCTGCATTTGTTCCATTTTTTCCCATGTGATCTGGGGCACAATGTGTGGGATGGGAGCAGGGGAGGGACATCCCTGTTCCCCTCAAAACTCCTTTTATTCCCAGTTTCCTGAAGTCATTCCCTGCTCTCCCAGCCCCAGCTCTCCCAGCCTGGCTCTGGAGAGGCTCCAGATCCCGGAGGATCCTCATGGCCCTTCCTGGGCTCTCCCCAGCACCTCCCCTGTAGCCCTGGTTCTGTGCCTGAGGTGTTTTGGTTTTCTGAAATTCTTTTCCCAGCGAATTTTCTGTAAACAGGAGAAATGGTTTTGGAACTGGAACTTTGTTCTTCATTCCTTTCCCCAGGAGGGACTTCTCCTTGCTGTCCCTCTGCTCTGCCCAATGGGAGTGAAGAGGTTTGTCTTTGTGTCACCAATCCAATTGGTCTGTGTGAAATAGCAGAAAAGGGAGACACATCCCAGAAATAAAGGAGTCATTTTCAGCCTTTTGAAGTTGGAGTCTGTTGCCCTGATTTTTCAGCTTTTTGATGTTTTTAATTTCTACTGGAGCTTTCTCACACTTGTGACAAAGACTGATGTTTTGTAAACAACACATTCTTTCCAGGGGGAAGCACAAATTGATGGGCTGCTGAGTTGACCACTGGGGTCAGAGGGGTGTTCCCCTTGTCCCCCAATCCTTGACCAAATCCCAAAAACTGTCTAAGTTGAGATTCCTAAATAAACTGCCCCTTTCCTTTTCATCTCACATCCTGATGGGTGAGTGGGTTCTTTTCATATCCTCTTACAACAGGACTCTGTGTCGTGGTGTAAAACAGCGTCACCTCCACAGCCCAAATCCAGCCCCAGAACCAAACCCCGACCCCATTCCATGCCCTGCTCACCCCAAACTCCTGCTCTCAGTGCTCCTGGGATGATCTCCAGCTCCCCGGAAAACACAAGTCCTCATCCTCAGCAGCCCCATTTCTCATTCCGCTGCTGACAACGCCTAATGAAGTGGATAAATGATTAATTAAGAAACAATATTTCTTTACAGAAGCTGGCTCCTGGGGGGAGGAAAGCGAATCCCTCGGTGCTATTGTTCACTGGAATGTTTTCCACTAATTTTAGCAAGTGGAGGAGCTGGAGCAGCAGGAAGGGAAGTGGAGCCGTGTTTCATCAGGGCAGGAACAACAAACACCCCTCTGAATAAATCCCTGGATATTCCCTGGCTCTGGAATTAATTCCTCTGCCACTCCTGATCAACACCCAGCTCTGGGAATGGGGTTTATTGCTTGGGAAAAATGATAAATCCAAAAACGGGGTGACTTTTGGTCATCCAGGCAGTGCCCAAAGCAAAAAAAAAAAATCAATATTTCAAATAAATAAAAAATAATACAATAATACAATATTATATTGTTTATATATAGCATAAATAATATAATTATATTATATTATATATAATATAATTATATATTATACAATACATAATGATATAATAAACAATAATTATATAAAAAAATTTATAGATTTAATTTTATAATTGTAATAAATATAATTATATATAATATATATAATAATAAATAATATAAATTATATAATAATTTATATTTTTATATAATATAAACAATATATTTATATATAAATATATAAATATTTTGGATTTTGTATAATTTGTATTTTGTACGTAATTTTATATTTATTATACCAAATAACACAATGCTGAATCTTTCTCCTCAAGGAAAATCCTTCCACAGCTTTCCCAGTCCTCCACACCCTGACTGTGGCATCAGGAATACGGATATTAAATCTCTCCAAGTATTAATTCCTGGAAAAGCCCGGGCTGTAATTAAACGATGTCCAATTAACGGCTTGAAAGGGCCCATCTGAAAGTTGCAGTTACAAACTTTGACTCCAGTGACCCCCTGGAGATGATTCCCTAATCTCCTTTAATTAAGATATTCATAATATGCCAGTGCCAGGCAAGGGGTTTGGAAAGAGGCTTTTTAAGCTTCCCATTCCCATTTAGGAAGGAGCAGCAGGGGCTGGAGCCATTGAGAGCTCAATTAAAAAAAAATAAATCTTTTTGATAGACAGTTTTATCTCTTTTTGAGTTCTGGTGTAAAGCAAAAAGGAAAATATTATTGAAAATATAATTCACACATCCAAGTGTAGTAATTGGAATTGGAATATTCCATTTAGTCTTGCCCATTCAATCCTGTTGTTCCAGGCAATGGGAAACAAAACTTTTGATTTTAGCTGGGAATTTCACAGAATCCTGGATTGGTTTGGGTTGGAAGGGGCACTTTTCACTAGGTTGCTCCACAGCCCATTCAATTTCTTATCTTTGAGTATTTTCCTTAAAAATACAATTTTTTCCCCTTAAAAACCCCCAATAAAGCACCTCAATGAAGCACTGACAGCAGGGACTTGAATTTCCCCCTAAAACCCCTGACAAACCCCCATCACTCCCTGTTTCCTCCCCATTCCCAACGTTATTTTGGGGAGCAGCTCCTGTTCAAACCCACCTGCTCACATCAATCCCCTGCAGCTTAACCTCTGCCACATCCAGGCTGTTTTCCTCTAAAATCCAGGGTTTTTTCCCCTTTTATTTTGGAAGGAGTCTGATGTGATGGTGCTGAGCTCAGGCCTCTCCCGGCACAGCCTTTGGAATTGTTCCACCTCCGTTTTCAGCCGAAATCAATCTCCCTGCTGCATTCCCCTCTCTCTTCTCTCATTTCTCTTCCTGTCCCCGCCCGAGACCAGAGGTGGAAAAGCCATTTTTTGGGAGCCGAGGCCTTGGCAGGATGATTTCCCATCGTTGTTCCTGCCTGGCCTCCAGCTCCAGGCACAGAGACCTCCCACCTCCCCTCTGGGTGTTCCTGATTGTATTTTCCAGCTGTATATCCCAAATTTGCCATAAATCCTCACTCCTCCATCACCCCTTAACCTCAGTGGCCTTTATTCCTCTTTCCCCCTCCTCAGGACCTGATGGAGCAGAATTCCTGATGCACCCACATCCTCCAAAACTCATTTTTCCTTCTTTTTTTTCCCCAAAGCCTATTTCCCAGCACACGATTTGCCTCCAAACCAGAGATCCCTGGGGTATTTATTCCTCTCCAGCCAGAAATTTGGGATATTTCCCTTCATGTTTTTTTTTTTTTCCTCCTAAGGATTCCCAAACCAATAGCTCTGGATAGAGATCATTAAGCCTTAAATGACCTATAAATTCCCATTAAAGGAAAGTTATACTGAATTCCCTCCCCAGATTTCCACCCCAGGTTGCTTCTGGCTGTGCCAAACTCCAGGAGGATCAATAATTCCAACCGGGTCACAATTCCATTCCTGCTCAGGAGAAATTCCAGGATTTCTCATCATTGATTTAATTTCTGAGCATTTCATCTCCTGCACAAAACCAACCACAACAACAAAGTCCTCAGAGGGGTTTTTTGGGAGACTCCCTCAGCTCTGCCCTTCTGGGGAAAGGTGTTTTATGCCTGAAATGGGTTTTGCTTTGATTTTTATTTTTACCTGGAGAGGCGGGAACGGGGAAGAAAAGGGTCAGCAAAAGGTTTGTCTGGAGCAAAGCATTGATAAAACTCGTTTTCCTTTGATTTGAAACACCCCAACCCTGGGCCAGGCCTTGGCAAGCCCAGCTTTTCTGTCCCAATCACCTCTGCAAAGTTGTTTCGTTCTATCCCATGAGCTGGCAAAGAAAACTGCAGTTTTCACAGGGAAAAAAATCCACAATAATCCCGTTGGATCCATCCAGGTTGTGCCTTCCGGGGCAGGATCTATCCCTGGCTCCCAGCATGACCTCGTTTCTCCTTGGATGGATGGAGGGATGGAGGGATGGATGGA
>SWJQ01000937.1:91148-102967 GCA_007252995.1 Zosterops borbonicus
TTTTTTTTCTTTAAATGATCTTTATTTCATCTTTATCTCATCTTTTTCTCATATTTATGTCCTCTTTATCTCATCTTTATATCATCTTTATCTCATCTTTATCTTATCTTTATGGTATCTTTATGGTATCTTTATCTTTTCTATGTTTGGATCCAGCAGATCCCGATTTCCGAACCCAGCTTGTCTTGGTTGAAAAACTCAAAGGACTCAGAGGAGGAGAAGCCAAAGGGGGCACATCTTGTCCCAAGAATATTTTTATGTCTAAGAATAAACAGCTCCTGCATGTTCTGTGTCACGAAAACAAACAAATTAAAAACTTTAGGTTTAAGCCCAGATTTTGCCTGACTCAAGTCCAGCTGCAGAAGTCAGAGGTCGAGTTCAGAGGCAGATTCTGGCTCTGGAGACACCCCGAGGCCCTGAGGTTTCCTGGGAGCCACCACAGGTCTGTGCTGGAGAGAACAGACGTCCCGAGCGAGTCCCGGAGCGTAGAACAAAGCGAGATTTGGATCCCAACCCGTCCCTGCCTGGGCCCGTCTGTCACCTGGCTCGGGGCTGGCTCTGGGCAGCCCTGCTGCCTGGGGCTGACGTGACACTCGCTCCCCAGACAGCACCCAGGTAAATAAATAATATTGACTAATTATGATAAAGAGTCAGCTCAGCCATGAGGCGTTTCAGAGACCTGGGGAGGCTGTGGAGTGATTTCTGAATCCCAGGAGCAGCACAAACAGCTCCAAGCCCCAGTTTTGGAGCTCACTTTCTCCATCCCCCCCTGATTTTTGCAGCTGGGTCTGTGATGCCTCACAAATCTCCTCTCATCTGCTCTTTTTCTCCTCTGCCTTTCCACTGAGAAGCAATAAACTCCCTTAAAGCGACAGAGTTCTGCGTGGGGAGAGGCTCATCCAGGACTGACAAATGTCCTCAGCCTTCCTGTGCCTGGTCCAGCACAGGGAGGGATTCTCACCATCCCTCAGCCCTGCTCCAGATGGATCAGCATCTCCTCCTGGAGAAATGCTCCTCTGACAGCTCCCAACCTCCCTGGCTGCCAGGAGTGATGGGGAAGGGCTCTCAGAGCTGGTTTTTCTCTGCTCTGTCACAAGCAGGGAACGCTCCCGGAGCATCCTTTATCTCCCCCGGAGCCTTTCCCAGCCCTCACTCCTGTGAGATCTCCCCTGGGAGCTCTCCCCTCGGTGCCTCATGAGCTGTCTCACCTCTAACTTGTGTTTTGTGGTGTTTGGAGCATCCAAATTTATGGGGTGGTTTGGAACAGGGATCTCCAGGGAAAGCAACAACTTCACCTTCGTCCCAGGGTGTTTATTTATTTTCCTGCAGTAACCACAAGATCCAGGACAGCCTTAAGGGCTCAGCTCCACCAGGGGTTTATCATGGCTCAGCAGATCACAGATCCATCCTGACCAGGGGCATTCCCAGATCTGGCTGCTGCCCTCAGCACCAGCCCCGAGTGATGCTGAGCTTTGTGTTGGATTGAATTCCATCTGGATTTAACACTTTGAGACTACAACCTTTGTTTTCCCTGTGTTTTACACCTGTGGCATCCTTGTCCATCCAGGGAGAGCTGTGCTCCTGCTCCAGCCCACTGATGGCACCTCACTGTGGGTTCTCTTCCCTCATCCTATCAAGCCACCCATGGGAAGGACAATTTTCCTTCCTCATCCTATTAATCAGCCCTTGGAAGGATCATTTTCCTTCCTTATCCTATTAATTGGCCCTTTGGAAAGACAGTTTTCCTCCCTTACCCTATCAAGCATCCCTGAGGAGGAACTGTTTTCCTTCCTTATCCTATCAAGCAGCCCATGGGAAGGACAATTTTCCTTCCTAATCCTATGAAACCTCCCTCAGGATTATTATTTTCCTTCCTCACCATCCCAAGCCAGACTGTTCCAGGGAACTGCAAACCTGTGAGCAAACATGACAATTTTTATTCCAGAAAGAAAAAATTTCTATTTTGGGACACCATAGGAAGGAGAATTTTCCCTCCTAATCATATCAAACTTCCCTTAGGATTATTATTTTCCTTCCTCACCATCCCAAACAGTCCTTAAGAAGGTGTTCCCAAGCCAGACTGTTCCAGGGAACCGCAAGCCTGTGAGCAAACACGACAGTTTTTACTCCAGGAAGACAAAAGTCCTATTTTGGGACACGGCAGCCAGAAGGAAGTTCCCTAAAATAACCCCAGCTCCCACAGGAGGGGCTCAGCCGTGGCAAAGCTCCTGCACCGTGGTTGGGGCTGCAGGGATCCATCCTGCTGACACCTTCCCGAGGCTTTTTATTCCAGTGACACCCACGTTGTGTTTTCAGGAAGGTCTGGAGTATTCCTGGCTTTTATTTTTAGGCAGAGCCCGTCCCGAGTTTTCAGTCCCCGTGGGTGGGAGCGGAGTCGGAGCGTCTGGGGTGCCTGTGGTGACAGCTCAGAGGGAGGGGGTGACAGCCAGGGCCAGGGCTGTTCTCAGCTCCCCTTGCAGCCCTGGTGCTCCCACTGCTGCCTGGTGTCTGTGTTTAGCTCCGGGATGAGAGCGATTCCTGAATCCCGAATCCCCATTTCTGGGTGACAGACGCGCGGAGGTGAAGGCGCCGAGCTGCCAGTGCCACGTGTGACAGGAGAGTGACGGTGTCCCTGCTCCTCCTGGGGCCCTGCCAGCTCAGGAGAGACACGTGGACACCTGGCAGTGTCACCTCCTCCTCAGGAGGAGCAGGAACAGCCTGGGGACCTGGGGGGAGCTGGGGTTGGTGATGGGATTGGAGCTGGGCTGGGGTTGGAGTTGGGGTTGGAGCTGGGATTGGTGATGAGGTTGGAGCTGAAGATAGGGTTGTAGCTGGGTTAGAGCAGGGTTAGAGCCAGATTTGGAGCTGGGATTAGAGCTGGTTTGGAGCTGGGGTTAGAGCTGGGGTTGGAGCTGGGTTGGATCTGGATTGGAGCTGGGTTGGATCTGGGGCTGGAGCCAGATTTGGAGCTGGAGTTGGTGTAGAGCTGGAGCTGGGATTTGAGCTCGGTTGGAGCTGGGGTTGGATCTGGGTTGGAGCTGGGTTGGAGCTGGGGTTGGATCTGGGTTGGAGCTGGGTTGGAGCTGGGGTTGGATCTGGGTTGGAGCTGGGGTTGGATCTGGGTTGGAGCTGAGGCTGGAGCTGGGTTGGAGCAGAGCTGGGATTGGAGCTGGATTGGAGCTGGGTTGGAGCCAGATTTGGAGCTGGGTTGGAGCTG
The DNA here is from genome assembly GCA_007252995.1 of Zosterops borbonicus. Lineage (NCBI taxonomy): Eukaryota > Metazoa > Chordata > Aves > Passeriformes > Zosteropidae > Zosterops > Zosterops borbonicus. The sequence goes on from SWJQ01000937.1 coordinate 94,366, forward strand.
AGGTTGGTGATGGGGTTGGAACTGGGCTGGAGCTGGGATTGGAGTTGGGGTTGGAGTTGGGGTTGGAGTTGAGGTTGGAGCTGGTTTGGAGCTGGGACTGGAGTAGAGCTGGAGCTGGGATTGGAGCTGTATTAGAGCAGGGTTTGGGCCTGGTTGGTCCCAAATTTTAAACTCTGGTGACCACACAAAATACAGAGCCCCTGTTAATGGGACAGGGGGACATTGTGCACCCCTAAATGGGAAGGATGACAATCTGGGAGCCCTGGGATTGAGCTGGGGATGGAGAGAGAGAATAAATAAACTGGGAATTTCCTGACATTTGGAAACAGGCTCAGGTTGTGCCTGGGGAGGCTGAAGTTGGATTTTGGGATAATTTCTTCCCAGAAAGGGCAGTGGTGGGGTCCTCATTCCTGGAGGGATTTACCAGCCCAGGGGATGTGGCACTTGGGGACGAGGTCAGTGGTGGCCTTGGTGATGCCAGGGAATGGTTGGGCTCGATGACCTTAGGGGGCTTTTCCAACCCAGACAACTCCATGATTCCCTGATTTCTGTTGCTGGGTGTGCCTGGCAGGGGTAGAAGGAGTTGGTCTCCACAGTCCCTTCCACCCCAAACCTGCGATTCCATCCCAAGTCCTGGAATTCTACAGCTTCCCTCAAAGCCGAGCAGGAGCGACAGCACAATCTGCTCACTTGGACATTTTAATATCCCAGAATCCCAGAACAACTCCACAGGGAGAGCTTTTCCTCAAATGACACCGACTGGAAACTCAACTTCCTTTTGTTTGGTAACGAAGGACGGAGAGAGAGAATAAATAAAAACCCACCCGGAGAAAAAAAAAAAAAAGGATTGTGAAGGATGTCAGGGAGGGCCAAGCGTTCCATCTCCAACCCGAGCCTGTGACAGACAGTGGATTAAACAGGAGATGAGTTACAGCTCCCCAGAGCACGGCGAGGCACGTTCCCCCCGCGCAGGCAGCGTGACAAACAGCCCCTGAAACGGAGGAATAAAAATAAACCGCGGCTGAGATCGGGGCAGGCACCGCGGATCTGCCACGGAAATCAGCTCCGGAGCTCGGGATGGGGATTGGAAATGCATGGCTTCACTGGCGTGAAAACTATGGAACCTTAAAGGGAAATAAAAAATGGGAGAGTTCATGGAAAGCGCTTTTTTTACTCTGGTGGAAGAGTGGAAAAGGAGAGGGCTGTTTCAGCTGTTTCCAAAGGAAAGAATTCCGCAGGAAGGTGAAAAAATTAAACTCAAAGTAGTTTCCAGAAGCACAGGTGAGCCCTGCACAGAGGACAGGGATTCTGAGAGGAGACCTGGAATCCTCATCGAGCATTTCCACACCCCCTGGGCCTCTCCAGTTGCTCAGACAAGGATGGAGTTATTTTCCCTTCTTCAGTTAAATGAAATACCGTGAAAAATCACAACAGAAATCAGGGAATCGTGGAATTGGTTGGGTTGGAAAAGCCCTCTATGGTCATCGAGCCCAACCATTCCCAGGCCAAGCCAACCATCACCAAGGCCACCACTGACCACGTCCCCAAGAGCCACATCCACTGTTAAATCCCAACCAGGAATGGAGACCCCACCACAGCCCTTTCTGGGAAGAAATTATCTCAAAATCCAACTTCAGCCTCCCCTGGCACAACCTGAGGCTGTTTCCCAATGTCAGGAAATTCCCAGCTCAATCCCAGGGCTCCCAGATTGTCACCCTTCCCTTTTAGGGGTGCACAGACAATGTCCCCTTGTCCCATTAACAGGGGCTCTGTCTTTTGTGTGGTCACCAGAGCTCAAAACTCTGTGACCAAACCCCTGAGCTGAGTCTGGAATTGTCTGGAGGTGACTCCAGCTCCATCTGTGGATCTGCACCCACAGAGATAAAAATCACAGAATCCTGGAATGGTTTGGGTGGGAAGGGACCTCCAGTGCCACCATGGGCCGGGACACCTCCCACTGTCCCAGGGTGCTCCAACCTGGTCTTGGGCACTGCCAGGGATCCAGGGGCAGCCACAGCTCCTGTGGGAAATTCTGACTTCCCAAATTGCTCCAAGATTTTGCTCTGAAAGACTTCTTGAGATATCCCAGAGGAATTTGCTTGGAAAGGGACTGCCAGAGGTTTTGCACCTGGGGTGATCCAACATCCTCTCCATTCCAGTTCCTCACTGAATTCCCTCTCTGGCTCAGCTGACGCTGATCTGGGATGTCAAACAAGGATTGGGACAGTTTTCCAAGGAATTCCCTGTTGCTGTAGGACATGAAAGAAAGACTCCAAATATTTCAGGAGGCAAAGAGCACAGAAAAAAGGCTTTATTGTCTAATTCTCACCACCTTTTATCAGGTGTTCCCATCCAGACTGACCATGGTTGGGGAATAGGAACGACACCTCTCTAATGCCATTGGTTAAACCAGAGAAACAGCAAAACACCACCTGGAGAAAGATTGTTCTGGGAAAGGAGAGTTGTTTGCCAAGAGTGTTTTGAGGAGGAGCTTTCTTGGGAAATTTTTCCTTGGGAAGAGGTTAGCAGTTGCCAGCAGGATAAAATCTCTCAGACCCAGAAATATCAGGCCCCCATCCCTGGCTTGGGAATCAAACTTGTTCCATCCCTGGTTTGGGAATCACACCCTTTCCATCCCTGGCTCGGGAATTTTCACACACGGCAGCGGAAGGGAATTTGTGAGCTCTGACACCTCGCAGTGTCACACGTTGGGAGTTCCAGGCTTGGAGCTGCCACGTTCTTTGAACTTCCTGAACATCTTTTAAAGTGAATTTTATGTGATGGTGCTGAGGAGCTGCCACAGCCCCTCTCCTCCAGCAGCTTTCCCAGAGAGGTGGGAAGAGAAAATCACAATTACAGAGGAGGAGAAGCAGAGGATTTTGCTCTTCTGCTGCCAGAAGTTTCTCCCCAAATTCCCAGTCCTGTCTCAGAGACCTGGGGAGTGTTTCAAAGACCCAGGGGACATTTCTTTCTGAATGTCTTGGCATTCAGAAGACCCAAGAAAAGTCCAAATTTCTCCTCTTTTCCAAAACTGGATGCTTTTACCCTTTCCCAGTGACTGCTCCCAAAGTTGGGTGAGGGATTCGGTTACTTTGGTGGAATTCTCCAGGTGTTCCTGTCCATGGAAGGGCAGGTGGGACAAATGGGTTTAAACTGAAAGAAGGGGAAGTTTGCATTGGATTTTAGGAGGGAATTCCTCCCTGTGAGGGGCCGGGATGGAATTCCCAGACCAGCTGGAATCCCTGGCAGTGCCCAAGGCCAGGCTGGAGCCACCAGTGGAAATTGTGGGAGTCATAGTGGGACTGGACGGACTTTGGGGTCCCTCAAACCCAAACCCATCCAGGATTCCATGTGCACGTTTGTGTGGGATTTTGGGGAGAAATACTGGGAGGGGGGCTGGGATGGAATTCCCAGAGGAGCTATGGGTGCCCCTGGATCCCTGGCAGTGCCCAAGGCCAGGCTGGAGCACCTGGGACAGTGGAAAGTGTGGGATCCATGGCGGGACAGGGGGGACGTTGGGGTCCCTTCTAGCCCAAACCCATCCAGGATTCCATGTGCAGGTTTGGATGGAATTTTGAGAAGGGATATTGAGTGAGAAGCTGGGATGGAATTCCCAGATTTGCTGTGGCTGCCCCTGGATCCCTGGCAGTGCCCAAGGCCAGGCTGGAGCACCTGGGACAGTGGGAGGTGTCCCTGCCATGGCAGGGGTGGCCCTGGGTGGGATTTGAGATCCTCCCAACCCAAACCCAATCCATGATTTAGTGGCACGAGGAGACATTTTGGGTCCCCGTGTCGGGATTTTCCCCCTCTGGAGTTGCAGGTCTCCAGGCTCTCCCTATGAACAGCTCCCAGATCCAACAGCACCCAACCATCCCAGCTGCTCCAAAGGGTCCTGAAAGTTCCCATTCAACCACCCCAGGAGGGAATCCTCCTTCCCCTGGATCATTAAAACACTCCCCAGGTCTCTGAGAGCAGGACAGGGAATTTGGGGAGAAACTTCTGGCAGCAGAAGAGCAAAATCCTCTGCTTCTCCTCCTCTGTAATTGTGATTTTCTCTTCCCACCTCTCTGGGAAAGCTGCTGGAGGAGAGGGGCTGTGGCAGCTCCTCAGCACCACCACGTAAAACCCGCTCGAAAATATGTTCAGGAAGCTCAAGGAACTGCCAGAACCTTTTTAAAAGTCAGAGACTGGGATTTTCACAAGTGTAAAGGAAGTTTAGGGGCCTGAATTCCATTGGGTGGCTGCAGGATTTGGGCTCCAGACTTCCTTGGGCTCCTGCAGAAATCCCTGTCTCGTTCTGGGTTTCCATTCCAGCTGGGGAAAGAACAGTCTGGGGCTAAATCACTGAAATAAAGTTAATTCCTAACAGAGTGAGGATCTGGAAGTCAGTGAGTTACTCCCAGCAGGAGCTGAAAAGAAGGATTTGCATTCTCAGATATTTTTCCCCAAATAAAATGGAATTTCTGTGATGGAAGAATCCAAGGTTTACAGCGAGCTGAGCCCAGCAGAACCCGGTTTTATCTGAGCAAAAAATAAATCTTCTGGACCAAATCCTCCTCCTCCAGGTCCTGCAGAGTCTCCAGGGACTCCAGTGCTGTGGCTCTGGATTTATCTGGGTTTAGTTGCCCTGATCCTGATGCTGAAGGCAGGAATTTCACATTCCAGGAAAAAGATGGACTCTGCTCTGGGTCCCCATGAGGAACCGGCCCTGCCCTCCCAGCCCAAACTGCTGCTCGTGTTCTGGGTATAAAAATTGACATTCCCCAGGAATTCCTGCTCCTAAGACAAGGCCCAGGGAAGCAACTCAGCCCAGATCCTGCTCCCATGAAAAAGCTGCATGAGCTGGCACTGGCAGGAATTAAAAAATAAAATCACAGCCGGCTTTCTGACCCATTTTAAGCCAAAAAACCAAGAGAAATCCTGGGCTTTCCTCTCCCTCTTGGGGCTGAATAATTCACATTTCCATTACTACAAACCTGGAGCCATTTTTTAAAAGCGCTCTTTAATCCATGGATTTTTTTATTTTTAATTTTTTTTTTTTCCCCCAGGGAAAGGCTCTGCCCTGCAGAATATCTAAATCAATGCCAGGCAGTCCGAGGTGCAGGACCTGGAGCGTTGAGTTTCCTGTCAGGTGGGTGCACACGGACATGGATCATAACATTCCCCCCAGGAAACTCCGGGATAAAGCAGAATTCATTATTGGACTTTTCTGGCTGTGGTTTCCATCACTCTGGAATTAGGAAAGCAGAATTAATTTTTATTTTTTTGGGGGCTGTTCTTTGCACGGTTGGGTTTGTCCCCACCAAAAAGGGACAACCAGGGTTGTCACAGCTCTGTAGGGGATCTTCCATCCTTCCCTTCCTGTCACTCCTGATCTCAATTCCAAAGTATTTTCCTCATTTTTAGGAGAAACTCTGAATGAACTGGAAGCTTTGAAGGCCTCTCCGGTGGGGAAGGGATTAAACCTTGGTCTCCTCCATCTCCCATCTACCAAACCTTAAAAGAACTCCCCAAAATCCCAAATTAAACCCAGATACCCAATCCAGATAAAAAATTTGAGATTGATGCCCAGCTGGTGCCATGTGGCTCAACTTCCCCATTACCCAGTGAAGCTCAGGGTCCTTCTGTCCCCTAAATCTGGTGTTTTTACACCAATTTCACCCTGGAATGTCCCAGAACCAACTCCTGGTGGATTAATGGATGAGCCTGGGGATGGAGAGAGTCCAGGCTTGGTCACTGCCACGCCAAGAACTTCCCCTGAGAGAAGGGGAGAGTATTAAATAATACAGAAAGATAGGTATAAATGGAAATATACATGAAAAAAAATGTACACATGCATGTATAAAGTGTGCATATATGAATAGCCACATGAATATATAGATAAGAATATGAATAAAATATAAATAGAAGCATAAATATAAATATATAATATTTTAATATAAATATAATACAATAAAGTCTCCTCTCTAGTACAGAGATAAAACCTTCTGCCTTTGTCAAATATTTTTGCAGGAATATGATAATACAGGGAATATTTATATAATATATAATATATAATATATAATATATAATATATAGTATACATATATAACATATAACATATAGCATATAACATATAACATATAACACATAATATATAATATATAATACATAATACATAATGCATAATACATAATATATTAATATTATAATTATTATAATTGGACAGTATTTAATTACTCATAATCAATACCGATTATATCTGCATCAACAGCAACAGTACAATTAATTATCAATATTAATAGCAAATAATAGCCATGGTTCTAGATAACAGACAATGGGCAGAAAATGAATATTAGAGGGTATTTTTTTTTGGTTCTGTGCAGGGATTTGACACAAACAAATGGATTTCCAGCCGGGAATCTTTGTATTCCTGATCCTANTGCATAACATATTCATATTATAAATATTATAATTGGACAGTATTTAATTACTCATAATCAATACAGATTACAGNCAGCCAGGATTCTCTCTATTCCTGATCCTACAGCTGGGAATCCCTGTATTCCTGATCCTACAGCCAGGAATCCTTGTATTCTTGATCCTACTGATGGGAATATGCATTCCTGATCCTACAGCCAGGAATCTCTGTATTCCTGATCCTACAGCTGGGAATCCCTGAAATTCTTACCCTACAGCTGGGAACCTCTGTATTCCTGGTCCTACAGCCAGAAATCCCTGTATTCCTGACTCTACAGCCAGTAATCCCTGTATTCCTGACTCTACAGCTGGGAATCTCTGTATTCCAGACCCTACAGCCCTGTATTCCCAATCATACACCCAGGATCCCTGTATTCCTGACCCCACTGCCAGGAATCCCTGTATTCTGATTCCCTGCCATAAGGTCAGACGAGAGATTCCACTGTCCCTTTATCCTCAGACATTCCCAGTTGTGTTTCACGGCTCCCTTTTTCCTTCCCAGTCCAGACCAGGAGCCTGGCGGGGCACAGGGAGCCGACACCTGGCGCTGGGAACTCCAGAGCCTCCCGTGCCGAGAGGGAAANACTGGGAACTCTAGAGCCTCCCATGCTGAGAGGGAAAATTTATTTTATTGATGATTTTTCCCTGACTTCAGTCCCCCCAGCTGGCTGGGATGCGGGTTCCAGCGCTGCCCGAGGCGTCCTCTGTCTGCAGGAACAATAAAACTTCCCCAGCCCAGGGAGCAGAGCCAGATGAGCCCATCTGGCAGCTCATTCCCCACCAATAATGTGGATTTCGGGAGCTCGTTGAACTCCTTGTTCCCAGAAATTCCCGAGGGCCCTTGGATAAACCGCGAGGAACATTTGGAGGATGCTCATGAAACATTTGGAGAGGGGAGGAAGAACATTTCTGACAGGCAGGAGATCATTGCTGGGTGCCTGAGGAGGGGAGGGGATCATGGAATCACAAAATTGTGGAATGGTTTGGGTGGGAAGGGATTAAATCCCATCCAGTCCCACCCTCTGCCATTTGCATATTGGGGGTTAATATTTCAATTACAGCTTCAGGGAATGAAGTGATTTACCCCAAATTTGCTCAACCCCCAGCTCTGGGAGGTCAGAGACACCTCCCACTGTCCCAGGGGGCTCCAACCTGGCCCTGGACACTCCCAGGGATGGATCTGGTGTGTCCATGTCTCTCCCACACTGGATGAGCCTCCCAGAGCTGAGGGAAAGGGAATATTCCCCTTCCATCCACCCAAATCAGGCTTCAGGTGCAGCATCTGCTGCTGGTTTCCCAGATTTTCAATTTCTAAAAGTCTTGCAGGAGATGAATTTTTGATCCATCATGACCTGGGCACTCAATTTCCCACCCCTCATCCTCTGCATGGACAAGATCCAATGGGAAATTGGATCCTGCAGAATTCCAGAGGGATCGTGCCTGGCTGGGCTGTTCTGGCCGTGCATTCCCCACCAATCCATCAGCCAGCAGCACCATCCCCTGCCTGTGGAGATATCCATGTCTGAGTGCAGGATCTGATTCCCTATTGATTCCCAGCCCTGCTCCGAAGGGCACTGACTCATCCTGCGGAGCTGTGGTGCAGGAGCTGCTGAGAAAAACAACATTTAACATTTGGAGCCAGAGGATGGGGATGAGAAATGCTGCTCCAGCACAGACATCCAGGGATCGTGAGCTGGATGCACAACGGGAAGGCTTCTCCCCCTGCCTGGGATCATATTTTTGGAGGATGTGATGCCTTTTTGGGACTACCTAAAAACACAGGCCAGACAGAATTAAGGGAATAAAAAGCAGTTTATTTCTATTTATTGAAGGCCCTCAGGTACATTCAGGGCAGACAAAGCCCCCCAGGGGCTGCACCCAAAAATGGCCCATGGCTCACGGGTTTGCACACTTGGATCAGTTTGGGCCATTTGCACATTGGGGGTTCATCTCCCAATTCCAGCTCCAGGTCATGAAGTCATTGAGCCCAAGTTTGCTGCCCCCAAGTCACTTTTGTTCCCATCCCTGGGGGCCTGAGGCAGTGAGGGGCCCTTGATTGCCAGGCCTGGAGAGGGATTGTTGTGTCTGCCCCAAATGGGGGAGCAGCAGCTCCCACTGTGTGTGGGGTTTGGGGTTCTGCACT
>SWJQ01000937.1:113681-125033 GCA_007252995.1 Zosterops borbonicus
TTCCCTTCCCTTCCCTTCCCTTCCCTTCCCTTCCCTTCCCTTCCTGTGTTTTTCTCTTCCAACCACCCAAATTCCACTCTTCGATGTGCAGACCATTCCCTCAAGTCTTGAGCAGTTGAGATGTGACCTTCAGAAGTTCTTGCACGACACAAAAACAAACACGGAGCCGCCGTGGTGGTGAGTGCAGGGAATTTCTCAATCAGTGAATATTTGCATATCCTTGGATGAGAGATATCAGTGGTGCCAAGAGTCGTTATTAATCAAAGCCCACTGAGAGTCTCCTGCCAGGCAAACACCGCTCGTGACGTGTCCTGGCTCTGTCTTGGTGTCCCACAAGTGGGGCTTTATCAAACCCCAGCTTTATCAAACCCTGTCTTTATCAAAGCCCAGCTTCCTGCTCAGCACACGGAGCCTGGCACAGTTTGGAGGGGTTTGGATGATCCAGGTGGGAGGCAAACTGCAGACAGGAGAGGCCCTCCCACATCACCGCAGAGATGTCACATCCTGGCAGTGTCCCTTGAGGTGGCAGCAGAGTTGGCCCTTTGGGATCTTCACTCCCCTTGCCCAGTCTTGGAGGTGACTTTTCCAAATCCAGCTGCTCTGCTACTTAAAATCAATTTGAATATTTCCTGGCTCAGGATCATGTGGCTTATCGCTCTTTAGGAAACTCATCCTGCATCTGTTTGAGTCCAAATGTCCTTTCCAACTCAACCATCTTTTCCAACCCATCCACCTTTCCAAACCATCCACCCTTTCCAACACATTCACCTTTTCCAAATTAACTGCCCTTTCCAACCCAACCACCCTTTCCAACCCAACCACCCTTTCCAACCCATCCATCCTTTTCAGCCCATCCACCTTCTAACTCTAACTTCAGCCCATCTATCTTGTAACTTCTATCCATCCACATTTTCTAACTCATCTACCCTTTCCAACCCATTCACCTTTTCCAACTCAACTGCTCTTTCCAACCCATTCACCCTTTTCAACCCAACCACTCTTTCCAACCCATTCACCTTTTCCAACCTAACCACCCTTTCCAACCCATCCACCCTTTGCAATCCAACAGTCCTTTCCAGCTCAACCAATGTCTCCAACCCAACCACCATTACCAAGCCATCCCTTCTTTCCACCATAACCACCCTCTTCAACCCAGACACCCTTTGCAATGCAACCACTCTCTTCAATGCAATCGCTTTTCCAACCCATCCGTTCTTTCCAATCCATCCATTCTTTCCAACCCAACCAATATTTTAACCCAACCCAACCAACAGCAAAACAGTGCCCCTGATACTGCAAATATTCCCAAAGCATTACCGCTGCCCACATCCACCTTCTGACTGTTCCACCCCGTCTAACTGGTGCCTCTTTGATGGCGGAGGTTTGAAACCTTGCCTCGATCAACTGACAAAACATCTTCAATTGAGCCGCAGCAGCTCCGTGACCTCTCGTGCACCTTTTGTCTTTCACAACACAGACAGGTGCTGCAGGAGGGAATATCTGAGGATGTGGAAATGGTTTCTTCCCCTTTTGCTGCCGCGGTGTCCGCGGGGAGCCGAGCGCCAGGATGTGCTGTACGAATCCATTTGTTGCAGTAAACAGCCCCGGGCAAGCGCCTGCACTCCCAGACCCTGGGGGGATTCCTTGGAGGGTTTGCTCCTCCTTGCAGATTTAAAGATATGAACTCAGAAAGGACCAGAAGCTTCTTCCTGGCCTGAGGCCAAGCATGCAAAGTGTACAAACAGGCGCTGACAGTTTTATACACAGCACCAAAAAAGTCCCTCAATAAAACCAGCTAAAACAAATAATATTTGAACTAAGCTGTACAGAGGGTCAGACATCATTTCATAGAATGGAATCATGGAATGGTTTAGGATGGAAGGGACCTTAAAGACCTTAAAGACCACGCAGTTCCACTCTCTGTCATGGGCAGGGACACCTTCCACTAGGCCAGGTTGCTTCAAATGCATCCAACCTTGAACACTTCCGAGGATCTTAAAAGCCTTTTCCGACCTTAGTGATTCCACGATTCTTTAAGTTCAGAGACAGCTCTCACCCACGGATGAATCCACCTGGAAAACTCTGACCTGCTGCCAGGAGCAAAACCAGGACCAACATTTCTGTGTTTCTCCACTCACCAAATTCCCACCTTTCTGCAGAGGCTGGGACTAGCAGAGAACTGCCACAGGAGTTTCATTGCAGGAACCTGACTTTAATTTCCTTTTCCAAGGCCCCAGCACCTTCCCCACAGAGGTCCCATCAGATAAACTCTATTTAAGGCTTTGGTGGCTGTGAAAATAAAAAATAAATAAACTAAACCTCGCTGGCAATGCTGGGACAGGCTGAGCCTGACCCCATTATTGCTGTGACACGGATTCCATTAAAATCCGGAGTCTCACAGAGATAAGCTCCTATTGAAGACCAGGGCTGGCAGAGAAATTCCAGCAGTCTAAAGTCTGTGGCAAGTTCAGCCCCCCTTGTCTTTGAAATAATGATTCGGCCATGGCAGCTGCAAGTTTGGAGTGTCACACAGAGCAGCACAAAGTGATTTTTCCTAAAGATGTCCCTGGAGAAGGGCTGGGGCAGAGGGAGGAAATGAGGCTGACATCGCGCTTGACGCAGAGAGCAACAAGCACAGTTGGATTTACTCTGCTTCTACAGCATGGGATGGGTTTCAACGAAGTTCAGCTGCTTTTTAGGGCATCAGAAAAGAACAGAGATCTTCAAGAGGCACATAAAAATGTAAAAATACCCCCAAGATCTGGTAATAATCCTGCTTTTTCTGGTGTTTATAACAGCGGCAGCAGGAAACGCTCACGTCATGGCCCAACTTCTTTTCCATCGACTTGACCTCAACTTTCACAGAGCAATAAAGTGCACAGAGCAATAAAGTGCTGTCTCAGGCACAGCCTAATTAGCCCTGAAAAATCAGATCCATCCAAAAGAACAGCGCGGGGAAGATCCAGCTCCTGTCCCAGCAGCCCCGTCGCTCCAAACATCCAGCATCAGTTTGGGATAATTAACGTGACGAGGCTGGGTCTGGTCTGGTCCCCCTTGTGCCGCCAGCATCAGCCACCACCAATTTAATTCAGTGAGAGAGAATCTGTCAAGTTATTTCCAGGGTTAACAACTTGCACTGTTTAAAATATAAATTCCGTGTCTGGCCTGAACTTGGCGGCTTTCAGGTTCCCACTCTTGGGCCTTGTGATGCTTTTGTCAGACACATTAAACAGCCTCGATGATCAGAACCATCCTCCCCACGTGGACGGGGATGAGCCACATCCAGTTGCCTTTGGAAGGATTTTTCTCCTCAAATTAAGGTAACGAGGACTAAACCACACCAGGGCTGGTTCCAGCACGGGGAGAACCTGAGCAGAGAAGGCTTTCAAAGGCACAAAGGAGCAGTTAAATGCTCGTTTCCCACTGAAAATCAGGGGCCCCTGGGTGTTCTGCTCCATCTGTGGAACTTTGAAAGCCTCCTCCCCTGTCTTGGACAGATTAATGGGAAATAATAAAAATATCACTTAAACGTGGAGTCTCGGGGAGGTGATTCAACTCCCAGCCCCAGCTGCCACAGTTGTCAGTAATTTAGGGAGAAAAGAAACACGAAATGATCCTTTTCCAGTCCCTCCAATTATGCAGTTATGGTTTTGCCTCTGATGAGAGATTTTGAGAGCCTTTCCTCACATCCAGCTGGAAAAGTGCTCGGTGAGGAGTGGAGAGCTGGGGGAAAAGGGGGCACAGGAGGACAGCCCAGCAATTCAGGTGTGCCAGGACACAGGGCACTGTCACAGGTGCCTGGTGACATCTGCCATCCCACAGGGAACACACAGGGAAAGCCTGGAAAAGAGAGAACACCACCTCTCTCTCCTCTGCCATTCCCAGGGGATGGCTGTCAGGAATGGAGAGCTCCCAAAAGCCAGCTGAGGACGCAGAGAGAGCGCAGGAAAAGAGGTAAGCAGTGAAAAATGACACATTGCAGGTGCACAAAGTGAAACAAATCCTGATTTTAGAGCCTGGGACACACACACACACAAACCTGAGCTGCCTAACCTGCTCAGGTGCAGTTTAACTCCTTCTGGATCTGCCTCACTCCTCCTGTTTCCTCCCTCCAGGATGTTCATTAACTGCAGAGCATTCACATATTCTTGAGTAACACAGCTTTGATATTTTCATGTTGTAAATGTGAAACTTTGAGCTCTAAGAGGGGATTTTGGGTTGTGGGGTTCAGAGCTGGGGTAGGACAAGGGGGAGTGGCTTCCCACTGCCAGAGGATGGGGTTAATGGGATATTGGGCAGGAATTCTTCCCTGGGAGGGTGTGAGGGGCTGGGATAGAATTCTTAGAGGAGCTGTGGCTGCCCCTGGAAGTGTCCAAGTGCCCAAGGCCAGGCTGGATGAGGCTTGGAACAACCTGGGGTAGTGGAGGGTGTCCCTGCCATGGCAGGGGGTGAATGGGATGGGCTTTAAGGTCCTTCCAACTCAAACTATTCCACAATCCCCTCCCTCATTTTTGCCCACGATCTTACCCCTTCCCAGCCCATTTTTGTACCTCTCTGGTTCTTGTCAGTCGACCTCCAGCAAGTTAAGNCAATCCCCTCCCTCATTTGTGCCCACAATCTTACCCCTTCCCAGCCCATTTTTATACCTCTCTGGTTCTTGTCAGTCGACCTCCAGCAAGTTAAGAGGGAACTTCTCAAAACCAGCTTTCGTTTGCCCCAAGGAAAAGGCCAGGACCTTAACAACCAACCGTTTAACTGGGAAAAGGAATTCTATCTCCATTCTATCTTTGTTGAGAAAAGAAAATTTTTGTAGCTCCTTTTCTACATGGGAAGTCTGAGGCCCAGGCTCAGGAGAGCAAATCCCTCCCACTGCACACAAGAATTGCAATTAATGAAGCTGCCCAGGTCTAACAGCCCCAGCAGTCACTGGTTTGACAGCCACAGCTGCCCATTTTTGAAGGAAAGGCCACAGCTGTCCTTTTTTGATGGAAAATTTGTGCTGATTTCATGGTGGCTGCTTGGAGAAAAGTCACCACACGTCACTGTTGTTTCATGGCTGGGGGGCAAGTGGAGAAAATGATTTAATTAGGTTTCTGTAATAACATCTCCGTTTCCAAATGGCTGCCCATGTGTATTAGCAGGGAAGGATTTCAATTATTCAGTTTCCTTTAATTCTGTGACTTTAATGCCAGTGGAGGGGGAGAAAGGCTGAGATCAAAAACTAGACAGGGAACTCTTTGTCCACACAATGTATTGAATATATTAAATTAATGTATCCATGGATGCATGGAGCATTTCACACTTCATCTCCCTGCAGCCACATCCATGTGCAAAACCCAAGCCCACACCAGAACGAGGGAATCAGGTTGGAAAAATCCCCTTAACATCATCAAGTCCAGCCATTAACCCACAATAATTAGTGCAAACATTTCTATTGGTGACGAAGCCGCCTAATTGAGGCCACCATCACAAACACCACCAGAGGAGAGGAGTGTCCTGGGGATGGACACAGCTCTGGCTGTGTTCACACAACTCTGGTTGCAGATTAAGGGAAAGATCAGCAAGGAATTTGTGGCATCACCTCATTCTCAGCTTTAACCCTCTGTCCCAGCTGTCAAAGTCACAAAATATCCACCTTGTACCAACACAAATCCACAAAATAATCAGGATATTTTGTCTGGGAATTTCAGGAGCTGGCATAAACACAATTTACCAAGTCTGGATGATCTGTCTTGGCTGGGTATGGCTAGGCCAGCCTGGATATGATGAGTTGGGGTCACCCTGGTTAGGGATGTGTTGGGGTCAGCCTGGTTATGATATGTTTGGGTCAGGCTGGTTATGGATGAGTTGGAGTCATCCTGGTGAGGGATGTGATGCGATCAGCCTGGTTAGAGATGTGTGAGGGTCAGCCTGGTTATGATGTGTTGGGATCAGCCTGGTGAGGGATGAGTTGAGGTCAGCCTGGTGAGGGATGTGTTGGGGTCAGCCTGGTCAGAGATGAGTTGGGGTCAGCCAGGTTTGGGATCTCTTGCTGTTGGCACAAGTTTCAGGGCCAATAAAACACAAAATAGGCCCCAAAGAAGAACCCGACCAGCAGCTTCTGCCTCTTAATTCCTCATTAGAGTGTCAAAGCCTCAGCTCAGCTCATCCTACTGTACCCTTGCTCCATCTGTTCCGTCTCTAATTTCAACGTCAATCAAAATAAACAGAATTCCTGAAAATGTGAAAGAAAAATCTGATGTTTCCAAGCTCCTTTGTCTCCTTGATGACTTTACCTCCTCCTGTTTGGCACAGGCAGCTTTCCAAGCTGTTTTTTTTTTTTTTTTTTTTATGTGCTGAGCTTCCTTTTGCTGAAGGAGTTTAAACTCTCTGTGGGGGAACTGGGATCCCTGTGCTTTGGAAAAGAAGGGACACACTAAGAATTGGTTATTATTTTGCTGAGGAACCTTTAAAGACCATAGATTAATTTATTTTTATTTATTTTCTTGGTGTGGAACAGAACTGAGCACAGCTCTTCAGTGGCTGCCTGGAGTCCCTTATGCTGGTTTTGCTTACAAATTGTGCCAAACACAACATTTGTGGATTGCTGAGAGGATTCTTTGCTCGTGAAACAAGAATAAATTTAGGCTGATCTTCAGAAATTTATTTTATAATGGGATTGTGGGTTTTTGGTGTGAATTTCCTTTCTTCCNAAAGCAGAGAGCTCCGAGCCCTCCTAGAGAGCTCTTGTAAAACTCCACGGTTGGATGGAAGCTGGAACAGATGGGAGAGCTCCTCCAGGCTCTACATTAACCCTGCTGTTCCCTGACTGGGGGCCAACAACACTTTCAAATTTCAAAAAGTACGGAGCTAAAAATACCTCTCCAAGCCAGAGATGATCCAAACTTTCAACAAACACCAACAGGATGGGTGACATCCTTTACCGAGGGTGGCAAACAGCTCCTTCTGGGGAAATGCAGGAATTTCAGCAGCTCAATGAAGAGGGGAGGTATTTAAGGGAAAGATGTTTCGAGGGGATTTGGTGGCTCCATTACAGCTGGAATCCTCCAACCATCCCCTCATTACAAGGAGAGCAGAGCCAAGGGAACGTGGCGAGGGCGGTAATTGGGGTGGAGAAGTGGAGCAGAATTCCTGGGGGGAGATTTGCCATGCTCCACTTGGTGCTGCTCGATACAAAAATCTCCCTTTTTTTTTTGCTGCCGAGGACACAAATCCCGGTTAAATTCCAAAGGAGATGTGGGTTCCCAGAGTTTTCCAAACCCACCTTCCCTGCCTGCTACACAGGATTTGGGTGACACAAATCCACAGCTGGCCTGGGAGCTCTTGGGCACCACAGGGTGAGGGTTTCAGGGGCATCAAAGGGGTTCAGGATGTTCTGAAGGGTCTGATGTAGAAAATGTTCCATGTTCACAGTGAGGACTTTCCTTTTCATGGAATCACAGCATGGTTTGGGTTGGAAATGACCTTAAAGACCAACTCCACTGCCATAGACAAGGGCACCTCCCACTGTCCCAGGGTGCTCCAGCCTGGCCTTGGGCACTTCCAGGGGCAGCCACAGCTCCTCTGGGAATTCCGTTCCCTCCCCACCCTCACAGGGAGGAGTTCCTTCCCAATATCCCATCTGACATCTCTTTCAGTTAAAAAAAAACAATCATTAAAAAAATCCATCANAAAAAAAATCATTAAAAAAATCCATCAAAATCTCTCTCATTCTCATTCCTGTGATGTTATTCCAAACCCTCGGGTGGGCAGACACCCCAGGAGCTCCACACAAGCCACCATGTCCCTAAAAGCCACTCCTAAGGGAACAGCCCAATCCCACCCAAACAGCTGAAAAATCCATTAAAACCCCATTTTTTTTTTTTTGTCCTGAGCAGGCATCCAAAAGCCTCATCCAGAGGAGGAGATGCCTGCCCTGGTTTGTGGGCTGATTATTCCCCCAAACAAACCCACCAAGCTCAATTGTTCATCCTTTCTGCTGACAGGCACGAAGGTTAATTGGTCACAATTGCATTCCCAACATCCCAGCTGAGAGAAGTGCCAGGAGCCAGAGGTAAATCACACAACTACCCACTCGCTGCCTCCGAGTTTAAATAAATAGAAATTCCAGGCTAATTAATATTTAGCAAATGCAAAAGTTGTCATCTTAAATCAGGCTGAAACACAATAATCACATTAAGTGCTTACTTCAGCAAAATACCCCTGAAATGCAAAGTGTTGGTGAGTTATGGGAGTATTTATCCCCTTAATTGACTCCTGGCTCTGGCAGAACTCCATTACCCAGGAGTTATGAGGAAATTTAATTCCGATCCTCGTGTCTGCACTCAAGGACTTCTGTTTGACTCGGGTTTATTTTCAGCAGCGGGGCTGAAGGGCTGCATTTTTCCAGTTGCAATCCTGCTCAGTTGAGCAACAAATGTGACATTTCGTATTTCGTCTGCTGACCTTCCCTTCCTATCTGGGAAATTTTTCATCCAGCTCTCCTTCTGTTTCCCTTCCAGATGTCCTTTGAGGCAAGAAGGAACTCGGTGTTTCAGCAGGCAGAGTCTGGTAGGAATTATTTAGAGAAAGAGGGGATTTCAGACACTCTTTTCTTGGGCTCAGTGAGCAGCTTGGCTGCTGCTTGGCACCTCAATTTTCATGGAATATCCTGGGTTAGAAAGGGCCCTCAAGATCTTTGAATCTGTCGTGTCTTGGCAAAGGACAACTCCAAGAATCATCCCAAGAAACCCAAAGAATCAACCCAAGAAACCCAAAGAATCATCGCAAGAAATCCCAAGAAACCCCAAGGACCAACCCAAGAAACTCCAGGAATCAACCCAATCACANGAAACCCCAAGGATCAACCCAAGAAACTCCAAGGATCAACCCAATCACACTCAAATTTTAGGAAAAATTTCTTCACCAAAAGGGTGATCCAGCATTGGAACCAACATTACCAGGGCCACGGTAGTGTTCCAAAAACGTGTGATTGTGGTGTTTGGGGACACGGGTCAGTGGTGGCCTGAGGTGTTTTGGTTTTCTGAAATTCCTTTCCCAGGGAATTTTCTGTAAACAGGAGAAATGGTTTTGGAACTGGAACTTTGTTCTTCATTCCTTTCCCCAGGAGGGACTTCTCCTTGCTGTCCCTCTGCTCTGCCCAATGGGAGTGAAGAGGTTTGTCTTTGTGTCACCAATCCAATTGGTCTGTGTGAAATAGTAGAAAAGGGAGACACAGCCCAGAAATAAAGGAGTCATTTTCAGCCTCCTGAATCTCAGAGTCTGTGTCACTGTGGTGTGAAACAGGGTCACAGTGCCATCACAGCTTCTCAGGTGCCCAGACCTTTGCCCAGAGGTTTTCTGGGGTCTCACAGCAATTTGGGAAGCTCCGGGGATCCTCCTCTATCTTCCTGTAAACCATCCCCAAACCTGTTTGCTCCCTCCCAGGACATGGTGCTGGAGCTGCTCCTCACAGTTTTTCCCTCGTGTGACACATTTCAGTGTTTTAGCAGGTTCAGGAGGTGTTTGTCACATTAGCTCAGATTCCTGCACTGACAAACCACCCTGGAAACCTGCACAATTCCCACCTGGCACGGGACTGAAGGAGCTCATTGTGCCTCTTGGATGGACGGTGATTCCGACAGGCAGCGCTCCGGGGTTTACCGGGGCTGAGCAAGGGAAGGGAAATAAATGTACAGGAGTGTTGGCACATGGGATTTCACAGATTAAAGAGCAGGATTTCACAGATCAGATCAAGGACTTCGCATGTCAAATCCAGCACTTCACAGATTAAAGGCCAGGATTTCACAGAATGAATCCAGGACTTCACAGTTCAAATCAAAGACTTCACAGAATATATCCAGGACTTCTCAGTTTAAAGGCCAGGATTTCACACAATAAACCCAGGATTTCACAGATTAAAGGCCAGAATTTCACAGAATGAACACAGGACTTCACAGATCAAATCCAGCCTCCCGAACTGCAGCAGGAAGCAGAAGAGGAACTCATGGAGAAGTGATGTTGTGGGGAAGAAATGCCATGAAAAGAAATCCCACCGAAATCCATGGGAGTCCCTGTGCAGATTCATAATTTACAGGGTTCATTTTTATTTATTTTATTTTATTTTATTTTATTTTATTTTATTATTCTGTTCTGTTCTGTTCTGTTCTGTTTTGTTCTGTTCTATTCTATTCTATTCTATTCTATTCTCTGCATCCAGTTTTGGAGGGTTTTCTGTGAACTGACCTGGCCCAGAGGGAAGAAAGTTGAGAGTAGCTCAAAATCCACAATTCCCAGCCCAGGTACAGATGATCCAGAACCAAATCCCAATGGAAGCTCAGAATTCCTGAGGTAAAGGAAGGACTCTGCTTGCAGGGAAGGGGGACAGGATGGAGCTGGGGCAGGGAAAGGGAGCACAGGGAGGGGACGAGCTGGAGAGCTCAGGCTGGGAATGGAAAAAGCCTCATTTCCAGGGATATTGGGCAAAACAGCATAAGGGACTCCTTGTCTGGCTGCAGCACTCCAGCCAAGCCAGGCTGCTCCCCTTCCCTGCCTGCAGCCAGGAAAACCCAGCACAGGAGCTGCTTTGTCCTGCTGGGGAGGGAACTGAGATAAACTCCACCCAGAGCCAGAGGGACACTCCTGCCTCACCTGAGAGAGGAACCCACGGCTCTGATCCATCCAGGGGCAGCCACCAGGACGGGGGGTGGAATGGGGGTTCTGATGGATGTTCCAGCCCTGTCTGTGCCTGCTCCTTTATCCAGCAGCAGCAGCAGAGCTCTGCTGGCACCGTCTGTCACAGAATCACAGAATCACCAGGTTGGAAGAGACCTCCAAGATCATTGAGTCCAGCCCAGCCCCAACACCTCAACTAAACCCTGGCCTGAGTGCCACATCCAGTCTTTGTTAAACACACCCAGGGATGGTGACTCCACCACCTCCCTGGGCAGACCATTCCAGTATTTAACCACTCTGAAAAACTTTCTGATATCCAACCTGTATTTCCCTTGGCCCAGCCTGAGGCTGTGTCCTCTGGTTCTGTCAGTGCTGCCTGGAGAAAGAGCCCAACCCCAGCTGAGCACAGGCACCTTTCAGGGGGTTGTGGGGAGTGATCAGGTCACCCCTGACTCTCCTTTTCTCCAGGATAAACACCCCCAGCTCCCTCAGCCCTTCCTCACAGGGTTTGTGTTCCCAGCCCCTCTCCAGCCTCGGGGCCTCTTCTGGACGTGCTCAAGGCTCTGAATGTCCTTCCTGAGCTGAGGGGCCAGAGCTGGACACAGCACTCAATGTCCATCCTGAACTGAGGGGCCAGAGCTGGACACAGCACTCAATGTCCATCCTGAACTGAGGGGCCAGAGCTGGACACAGCACTCA
>SWJQ01000937.1:135073-151384 GCA_007252995.1 Zosterops borbonicus
TCACTGGAATCAGGTTCCCAGGCCCCAGGGGTCCCTGTTCACATCCAGGAGCAAAGCTCTGACAAACAGGGCACAGCTTGTAAAACATTCAAGCCCTGGCTCAGAATTTCCCTTTCAAACGCCACCAAGGTGTGACTGTTGGAATATTCATCCCCTGCTCCTCTGCCTGGCCCAGGGCTGCTGAAATTTTCATCCAAGGAGGAGGCAGTAAAAGCAGGAGGTTTTGTAAGGTGGGAAAACAGGAATGGAGAAGGGAAAAAGAAGGATGTAATTCACCTTTCTCTTGTTGGAGCCCCAGCCTGGAGGTACAAACTGCTCTTCTGTCCTCAACAGATCCTTGAGTAAAGACCCTGTGAAGGAGGCTCAGCCCATGTCCTGCTCTGCTGCAATTCCCAAATCCTGCCCTTGGTGATTCTGCAGAATATTCCCTTTGTTCTCCAGGTGTGTTATCCCTGGGACAAACAGGCTTTTCCAACCCAAATAATTCCATGTTTTTGGAGTCTTCTCCATCCTCTCTGTCATCACTTGGATTTTTTAATGGGTTGGATACTCAGGATCTTGAATCCTCCTTGAGTTCTGCAGCTCCTGCTCATCTCCGAGCCCAGAATGATCTGAAAATGTTCCTGGGCTGGGGAGCTGATGCTGTTTTACAGCACAAGGACACAGACTCTGAGATTCAGGAGGCTGAAAATGACTCCTTTATTTCTGGGCTGTGTCTCCCTTTTCTACTATTTCACACAGACCAATTGGACTGGTGACACAAAGACAAACCTCTTCACTCCCATTGGGCAGAGCAGAGGGACAGCAAGGAGAAGTCCCTCCTGGGGAAAGGAATGAAGAACAAAGTTCCAGTTCCAAAAACATTTCTCCTGTTTACAGAAAATTCCCTGAGAAAAGAATTTCAGAAAAATCAAAACACCTCATGCACAAAACCAGGCAGTCCCAGAGCTCTTGAAGGATTCCTCCAGGGCTGGGAGTGTGTCTGAGGCTGCTGTTCTGTGAGGCCACCTGCCCTGTTCCCGGTGTTTTATCATTTCCCTGAGATCTGGGAGTAAAACAGCCTCATTTTCTGGTGCATTCATTATTTTCTCTGAGTTGGAGGTGGGGGTGGAAGGATGTTTTATCACAGCTGCCAAAACCAAACCTGCATCAGTTCTGTCGGTGCCATGGGCAGGGACACCTCCCACTGTCCCAGGTGCTCCAGCCTGGCCTTGGGCACTGCCAGGGATCCAGGGGCAGCCACAGCAAATCTGGGAATTCCATCCCAGCCCCTCCCCACCCTCCCAGCCAGGAATTCCTTCCCAAAATCCCATTTAAATCTCTCCTTTCCCAGTGGGAAGCCATTCCCTGTGTCCTGTCCCTCCATCCCTTGTCCCCAGTCCCTCTCCAGCTCTCCTGGAGCCCCTTTAGGCCCTGCCAGGGGCTCTGAGCTCTCCCTGGAGCCTTTCCCCTCTCCAGTCTGGACATTCCCAGCTCTCCTGGCCTGTTTCCCCACCAGAGGCTTCCACTGCTCAGGAATTTTTGACAAATCCATGGGGATCATCTCAGTCAGGACAAACTTGTGCCCCTCCTGAGATCCCTCAGGTGACATCACCTCCGTCAGCTCTTCCTCCTCAGACACTTCTTCCCCTCCTCTCACAGGCACAGACCTACCTGATGACTATCAATTAGCACTTAAGCACTAATTAGGGCTATATTTGAGCACCTAAAAGCAGCCGCAGCTCTATTTGTGCTTCTTGATGTAAAGGAAAATAAAAAAAAAATCTCATCATCTTAGGCAGCTCTTCCCTGCTAAATTTATCAAAGCCTTTAAATAAGACAGGTCTCAGAGAGAATATTGGGAGTGGGGGAAACTTGGTATTCCTTAGATAACGGAGGTTTTTTTGGTCTTGATTAACTATTTCTATTTTTGATATTTATCAGAGTGTGGCAGTGATTCTCTAATGGATTAAATGTGTCCTCTGCCTTCAAAAAAACAGCTGCTTCAGGATGACACCTAAAAATCTTCTCCACAAAGTATAAAATAAACAAAGATTTACCCCCAGCCCTGAATTCACTCAGTGACCAAGAAATCAAACTTCTGAGCCAAATCCAACCCAAAGAATTCCATGATTTTGGAGCCTTCTCCATCCTCTCTATGATCACGTAAATTTTTTGGGGCTTGGATTACTTGGATCTTAATTCCTGCCCAACTTCTGCACCTCCAGCTCATCTCTGAGCCCGGAATGATATGGACAGTGTTTATTGACCAGAAAACCTCTTTAAAAACCCATTTAATAATGGCACATCACGGTGTGAGCACTGGGCACCTTTATCCAAACTTTTCATTCCTGAATCCATTTATCCACGGCCAGAGATGGATTCTCTGGGCTCTGCCACCACCATGGGGACCCGCAGGAAATGTGGAATTATGGCCAAACTTATCACAGGGCTCTGCTGCTGTTCATCACACCTGGCAATAATTCTGAGCTCTGCTCCACGGCTCGGAGTCGGGGAGGCAGCGGAATTCCAGCAGTAAATCCTGGGAGATACTGTCTTATAACATTTAATGGGTGTCACTGCAGGGCAGTAAATAATTCCTGCTGGAAAATCATACAGCTCTCTCCATTTTGTTATTCTTTGAGCGCTGGTGAAGCCCAAACCAGCCCAACCTGTGGATTAAACAGATTTATCCCAGAGTCAGGGTTATTCCAATTAACATCTTCCTCTCCCTGTTATTCCTTTAAAAGCAGAGGATAAACGTTGGCTGTGCTGAACACTCCCAAACTCTTATTTCAGCCAGATTTCATCTCAGCGTTGTCACCATCCCGTGTTTGAGGACACTTTTCCTTCATTAGCACTTCCACTGACAGGAGAGGGATGGAGTTGGATTCCTGTGAATATTGCAGGAGATGGCTGCCAGAGGAATTGGGAATATTGATACCCTGCAGGGAGAAATCGCTGCTTCCTTTGGATCTCGGAATTCTTTTTGTGATAGATTGGAATAATTCCATTTTTCCTGACCCGCACTCAGGCACAGACTGATCCAATCAGCAAAACAGGGAATAATGATTTGGTTGGGAGAGCACATTGGGGCTGATCAATAGGGGATCCTCATGGGAGGCAGCACCAAACAAATCAGGGGCAGAAGGCAATTCCCACCTGAAGGAGCCTAAGGAGGAAAGTGTCATGGAATCCCAGAGTTGTTTGGGTTGGGAAAGCCCTCTGAGGCCAAAAAGTCCAAATATTTCCGTGTCCCCAACTGCCACATTCCAAATTTGTTAAATCCCCCCAGGGATGTGAGTCCACCCCTGTCCTGGGCAGCCTGTGCAGGGCTGGACAACCCTTTCCATGACGAAAATACTACCAAAAGCCAACCCAAACTTCCCATGGCACAACTTGGAGCTGTTTCCTCTCGTTCTGCTCCTTGTACCAGCCCCCACCTGGCTCCATTCTCCTTCCTTCCAGTGACAGATCCCTGAAAATAGGATCCAAAAAGTCCCAAACTGGGGCTTGGTGGGGTCATGTCCTCTCATCCTGTTCCTTGTACCAGCCTCAACCTGACTCTACCTTCCTTCCATGTCAGTGACAGGTCAGTGAAAATAAAATTCCAAAGTCCCAAACTGGAGTTTGGTGGGATCGTGTGCTCTCATCCTGTCCCTTGTACCAGCCCCCACCTGACTCTACCTTCCTTCCAGTGACAGATCCTTGAAAATAGGATCCAAAAATCCCAAACTGTGTCTTGGTGTGGTCGTGTCCTCTTGTCCTGTTCCCTGTACCAAACCTCACCTGGGTCCACCTTCCTTCCAGTGACAGATCCCTGAAAATAAGATCCCAAAGTCCCAAACTGGAGCTTGGTGGGCTCTTCCCAGTATCCTGGAGTGTGACTTTGGGAGAGGAATTCAAACCCCACAACACCTGCAACTTGAAAACTGCTCCTGCCTTCCAAGCCAAGCTTTTGGGATGAGATACAACTCATCAGGACCTCAATTCTTCCCTAAACTCTGACCTTCCAAAACTCCTTCCCAGTCTGTCCCCTCCAAGTCACTCATTCGCTCGTGGCAGGAATAATTAGTGGATTTACTTACATAGAAAGTGTAAGGACAAATTAAAGAGTTTAATTGGAGAAATGCACAGTGTAGCTGGAAAACAAAAATGAGATTTTCAAATGACATATGGCTCAGAGAAAATTTCTTACGTGATTACTTTTATGATCAATCAATCAATTGATCAATCAATCAGTTTTATGATTTTTATTTTTGACAAGTTGGACAAATTAGTTGAGTTATTTGTTTTACGTATGGACACCAATTTTGTTGGATTATATATATATATTTGATTCAGAAATGGGGTAACTGAGAGGCATTTTAAAAACTTTTATTTCCGTTTCATGTGAAGGGTGAGACAATATAGGCATTACAATTCATGGTATCATAATTAGAAGCCAAAGTATTTCTTAATTAAAATACATTAAAAGTGTTTCTTGGCCTATCAGTTTTTGCCACACAATGCAACTAATGCCTTAAAGCCAATCACCTAAATTTACTCTCTGTGGGTTCTTTCATAGTTCTGTTTCTCCAAAGCATCTGGTCTTATTTGCAAGGCCATTGTTTGAAACTTGTTTCCAGTTCCATTTCTCTTTTAACAGTGTCCATCCTATCCCATGGCATTTCTAAGTCAGCNAACTAATGCCTTAAAGCCAATCACCTAAATTTACTCTCTGTGGGTTCTTTCATAGTTCTGTTTCTCCAAAGCATCTGGTCTTATTTGCAAGGCCATTGTTTGAAACTTGTTTCCAGTTCCATTTCTCTTTTAACAGTGTCCATCCTATCCCATGGCATTTCTAAGTCAGCATTTTCTATCTTAGAGTTTGCACACAGATAAATACTGTGTGAGCCTTCTGTCAGGCTTTGAGAATTCTCTACAAATCCATTTCCCACAAGGAGACACAAAACAAACCCCAAATATGGAATCAACGGGGGAGAACCATCCTCAAATCTTGTTTTGACCCAATGTTTGGTGGGATTTTACCCTCAAATCTTGTCCCTGTCCCAGTGTTTAGTGGGGTTTATCTCCTCTCACCTGATGCCAAACCCACCCCCAGAATTAAAGCACGAGAACTGTGGAGGTTAATTAATTATTATCGGCAAATGATGATTGAAAGTCAATGGTGTGTGGGTCTGAGAGATTTTATCCTGCTGGCAGCTGCTAACATTTTCCCAAGGAAAAATTCCTTAAGAAAGTTTCTTCTCAAAACAATCTTGGCAAACAACTCTCCTTTCCCAGAACAATCTTTCTCCAGGTGGTGTTTTGCTGTTTCTCTGGTTTAACCAATGGCATTAGAGAGGTGTCGTTCCTATTCCCCAACCATGGTCAGTCTGGATGGGAACACCTGATAAAAGGTGGTGAGAATTAGACAATAAAACCTTTTTTCTGTGCTCTTTGCCTTCTGAAATATTTGGAGTCTTTCTTTCATGTTCTACAGCAACAATGGTGCAAACCTCAAAATGATCCAGCCCAGCTCCATTTGTTTCAGGGATATCCAGAACATTTTTCCCGTGCCCAAGACATCATCACTCTCCTGTCATGGCAGGAATATCGCAGCCACATCAGCCTGCAAACGCTTCTGCAGGAAATTGGGTTTTTCGCTCTATTAGGAGCATTTCATTTTTATGATTAAAATCAGACAACAATGTTTTCCCCAGTTAAGGTGCGGCGCGCAAAGCACGGCTCGGCTGGAACTGGGTTTTGAAGTCCTTATCTAAAGTGCCTGGAAAAGGCATTAATAAATAAGGATGAGAAATGACAACTGCATGGCTGGCGTGGTGCATAATCTGTGTTTGCTGGGAGTTATGGACAACAGGCCTTGGGGAAATAATAATAATAATAATAATAATAATAATAATAATAATAATAATAATAATTTACATTTTTGTACATCAGCTCTCAGAGGAGAGACCTCAATAAAACACTCAGCTCCAATCAGAGAGAAAGGAGATGATTCCTTTGTTACACAAAATGAGGGAAATTCAGGCAGAGATTAATAAAAATATTTAAACCCACCACAGACAAAACTTTTTTGGTGACCCTCTGAGCTGGCCTCACTCTGATTTACTGCTCTGGCAAATCCTCCCTCCCCAAGTGACATTTCTGTGCTGGAGAGGGGAAAGCTCAATGGGGCAGCTTTAAAACAGGGACAGAGGAAAGGCCAAAGATCAGAGAAGGACCCCTGAGAGGAACTTTGGAAAAACAATCCTGGAACTGTTTGGGTTGGAAAACCCCTCTGGGATCGAGTCCAACCATCCCCAGCACTGCCAAGGCCACCACTGGCCATGTCCCCAAGTGCCACATCCATGGTTAAATCCCTCCACCACTGCCCAGGGCTGGACATTGTAATTCCCAGGGCTGGAAATTGCTATTTTGGGGAAGAAATTTTCCTTAAAATCCAATTTGACCCTAAATGAGAGCCATGCTCCAGGCCAGCCCTTGTCCTCAGGCTGTCCCCACCTGCTGAAGGGTTGGTGACCCTCCGTCACTCTGATTAACTGCTCTGGCAAATCCTCCCTCCCCAGGTCACATTTCTGTGCTGGAGAGGGGAAACCTCAATGGGGCAGCTTTAAAACAGGGACAGGGGCAGAGCCAAGGATCAGAGAGGGACCCCTGAGAGAAATTTTGGGAGCTCTGGTCCAATCCCAGCCCTGCTCTGATAATGAGCTGAGCGAGCTGGGGGCAAAGGCCACTGAGCTGTTCTGGATTTCCTCCCGAGACCTCGGAAACTTCAGCAGCTTCCAATTCCACACGGAGCTTCCAATTCCACCCCTCAGAGCCTGAGGAAGAGTTGTGGAGGCTCCCGCCCCTCCTTCTCCTTTGGAGATAAGTGACAGCCCAAAGTCTTCAGAGAAAAGGCTGAAATTGTGATTTTTAAGTTAATTTAAATCTCAAAAAGCAGGGCAAGCCCAATATTTCTCTCCCCCTGCTCCCTCCTGCCAGCACACCTGATTCCAGGTTTATGAGTGTTCCAAAATCATCCTGCTCGTTTCAGTTCAGGTAACAGAGCTGACACATTCCTGTGGGATTCTAACAACCCCTGGCCACAGCTGCCCCTGCAGGACTCTCCAAAGTCCATGGGGAATGAGCAGCCAGGCCATTTCTCTCCTTGTGGATTTAGCTGAGTCTCTGCAGCTTTTGGGGTTCCCAATCCCTCTGAGGGTCCAGCCCTTGCAAAGAAATGGCTCATATCAATTAGTGAGATGGCATGATTGAGTGTGTCTTGAAAAATCAAAAAGGTTTTAATAAAGGAAAGAAGATAATACAAACACAAGGAGTAAAGCTGAGCACAGTGTAGGGACAGATCCCCACACACCTGATACAACACCTCGAAAAGTGTGGAGCACTGTGGACTCAATCTATTCTGAGCTTGAGAAGAGCTAACTCTTCCTAAGGGCAACTTTTCAACAGTTTTTCCTTTTCCCCAAAACAACCCTGTGTGAACAATATTCCTTTCCCATGCCAACAGGAGTTGTTTGCTATTTCTGTTCCTCAGCCCATGGGAGAGGTGTCAGTGCTCTGGACCAATAACGTGCCTTTAGCACAGCGTGTTATAAAAGGGCTGAATGGATTGTAAATAAACCTTCTGATTTCTGCTGCCCCTGACTGGAGTCAGGCACCTTTATTTTGTGTCCCATTGTGACAGAGCTCCTTTGATCTTTCTCTTTTCTACTTAACGACTGAGGATGGTTCCATTTGCAAACTGCCAACAGAGAGAGGCACAGGCTTTGATGAACAGTCACAAGGTCCAACGGGCTCTTCTCTCTTGGTACTGAGCCAATCACTGTCAGAAGGGTATGGAAAGTTCTAGGTAAACTTCCTAAAATGTCTAGAGGTAAAACCTACCCCTAGCCCTGTCTAACTTGGCCTCATGGATTATCTGTCATTGGTTCTGTTCTCTGCAGAGTCAGAGGGAGAAGGAATTATCCTGAACCATGGTATGGTTTGGGTTGGGAAGGGACACAGACAGGGACACTTTCCCCCCAGCCCAGGTTGCTGCTGGCCTGGTCTAATTTGGGTTTATGGATTATCCATCACTGGTTCTGTTCTCTGCAGGGACAGAGGGCGAAGGAATTATCCTGAACCATGGGATGGTTTGGTTGGGAAGGACCATGGACAGGGACACCTTCCCCCAGCCCAGGGTGCTCCAAGCTCTGTCCAGCTTGGCCTCATGGATTATCCATCATTGGTTCCGTTCTCTGCAAAGTCAGAGGGAGAAGGAATTATCCTGAACCGTGGGGTGGTTTGGGTTGGGAACCCAAACANAATGGACAGGGACACCTTCCCCCAGCCCAGGTTTCTCCAAGCTCTGTCCAGCTTGGCNATTGGTTCCGTTCTCTGCAAAGTCAGAGGGAGAAGGAATTATCCTGAACCGTGGGGTGGTTTGGGTTGGGAACCCAAACATGGACAGGGACACTTTCCCCCAGCCCAGAGTGCTCCAAGCCAAGTCCAGTTTGGCCTCACACATTATCCATCATTGGTTCTGTTCTCTGCAGGGACAGAGGGAGAAGGAATTATCCTGAACCATGGGATGGTTTGGTTGGGAAGGACCATGGACAGGGACACCTTCTCCTAGCCCAGGTTTCTCCAAGCTCTGTCCAGCTTGGCCTCATGGATTATCCATCCCCATTCCATCCCTGTCCCCTCCCACCAGGTCTGGATGCCTTTGGGAACAGGACACAGCTCACGGTGAGTGGGAACAGAATCTTTAGGGGGACACCACCCCGAGCTCACTGCTCCTCACAGCCAGGCCAGGACCCGCAACCAGCAAGGAATTCCATTTCCCAACTTCCCAGCAGCAGCCACTAATTAATGCGGGTTATTAATTACCAGAAACACGGTAAATAACCCCCCCCTTGTTTCCCACCTACCTTGATCTCCCTCTTCGCATTACAAAAACCACAACCAGTTAAACCCAACCTGACTATTTCCAGAGCAGGTATTTCCCCCTCTCCTGCTGCCTCTTAATCACCACCATCATTAATTTTAAGCAGCTCTAATTGCCTTCGTTTGGCCTTTCCAGGCTCATCTCTGGCAGGGTCTGAGCACATTCCAAACGGGCTGGGAGCCTTGTCAGAGGAGGGAGAATGTGCAAAGCTGTGCCCAGGCTGGCGGGGAGGAGCTGTGGAAGGCACCATCTGGATATCCCACATCCCGCCTGGAGCAGCTCGGGATCAGGGGAGGAGGCACTGTGGGAGCGCTGAAATCCTAAATCCCTGCAGGCAGCGATTGGGGAGCTGGTGGAAAAGGCTGCATGGAATCCTGGAATGGTTTGGGGTGGGAAAGGACCTTGAAGTTGGTTTTTGACACAGGCAGGGACACCTCCCACTGTCCCAGGTTATCCCAGCCTGGCCTTGGGCACTGCCAGGGATCCAGGGGCAGCCACAGCAAATCTGGGAATTCCAGCCCAGCCCCTCCCCACCCTCCCAGCCAGGAATTCCTTCCCAATATCCCATTTAACTCTACCCTCTGTCAGTGGAAGGGCCCAGAGGTTTGATCCTTCTACAGACTCTAAAACTTCCACATTATTTGAATTCCACTGATCTGGGTCATTTTTCCCCAGTCCTCAGCAGGAGAAGGGCAGTGTCTTGGATGCCGCCAAGGGCAGTGAGAAAATCACTCCTGGCGTGTCCTGCTCCCCCAAAATTTCAAATTCCTCATCCAATCTTTGCTGTTTACTGCATCTTAAATGGGATTTTTGAGAATCATGGAATCCTGGAATGGGATTGGATTGGGAGGGACCTGAAATCCCACCCAGGGCCACCCCTGCCATGGCAGAGACCCCTCCCACTGTCCCAGGTGCTCCAGCCTGGCCTTGGGCACTGCCAGGGATCCAGGGGCAGCCACAGCAAATCTGGGAATTCCAGCCCAGCCCCTCCCCACCCTCCCAGCCAGGAATTCCTTCCCAAGATCCCATTTAAATCTCCCCTTTCCCAGTGGGAAGCCATTCCCTGTGTCCTGTCCCTCCATCCCTTGTCAATCCCAGCCAGTGCTCTCAAATATCCCACAGAACAAGTGCTCACTTTGAAGCTCTTACAGAGACCCCCCACGCCTAAAATCTCGTTTGCTTCCACAACTCCAATTTAATTTTTGGGAAATCTGCATATTTCCAGGAGACACAATCCCCAGAAAAGTCCACCAGCCACTTCTCCATGGAGACAGACCTGCTAAAATAAAGTCTCCACACAGAATTTTAAGGCAGTGTGGGGTAAGAGGCTGGAAATGTCCCACCCTGCCATCCTCAGGCAAGGATGATGGAGCTGAACACGTTTCATGGGAAAAGCCCCTGCCCAAAGTCAGCTGGGCTCTGGCTGGTGCTGAATTAATGGAATTTAGGACAAAAAGGATTAACTGGCTCCCCTGGTGTGTCACTCTGTGGAGCTGCTCAGTGTCGAAGCCAAGCTAAACAAATCCAATCTCAGAATTCTTAGAAATCCCACCCAAACTGCAATGGACTTTCCATGGTGGCTTTGTGTTGATGCCAAGTGCCTTTTTACCCACCTTTGGCCATTTCTTTGTGCCAATTAAAATCCCAACCCATGGAATATCCTGGGTGGGAAGGGACCCACAGGGATCAGGGATCCATCCCCTGGACCCCCCAAATTCCCACTTTATTTCCTGAGAGAGTTGTCCAAACACTCCCAGGGCAGGTTTGGTTTTTAAGGAGGGGAAACAGCAGCATCTCCTGACAAAAAAATCTATTCCATTTACAGCTCAGTTTTACACACCTTAAACATTCTCACACTCCCAGTAAGGCAGGGAGAAGCTGGAATATCTGGAATGAACCTCCAGCCCTCCCGAATTTCCCCAGCATATGCAGGGAGGCAGCTGCCAATCTCAGTGTACGTCTGATGAGGCAGCTCTGGAAAAATAGAGAGGAACTATTTTCCAACAGAGCCTCCTATGAGTCAGTCTGAGCTCCAGTTTCCACATTCTGTGACTAAATATTGGTTACACAAGGGGAAATTGGGCCCGGTTTCTCCAGTGCGGATTGTGATCTGCTCAGGTAAATAATGGGAGGCTGATTTGTCTTTAGCTTGTGTGTTTTGAAGTCCAGCACTGGGCTGGACTCGATGGTCCTGGCGGGTCCCTCAGGGTAATCTCCTGTTCTGTGAGCTCTTTGAAGTGGTAATGTTAATTTTTTATACTTGTTGCAGGAGCTGGAGGGTGTTTGAAGCCCAGCCTGCCCTGTTTTCAACTCACTCCAGTGGAATCAGAATCAGAATCAGAATCAGAATCGGAATCGGATTCAGAATCACCAGGTTGGAAGAGACCTCCAAGATCATCGAGTCCAGCCCAGCCCCAACACCTCAACTAAACCCTGGCCCCGAGTGCCACATCCAGTCTTTGTTAAACACACCCAGAGATGGTGACTGCACCACCTCCCCGGGCAGACAATTCCAGAACTTTATCACTCTTTCTGTGAAAAACTTTTTCCTGGTATCCAACCTGTATTTCCCTTGGCTCAGCCCGAGGCTGTGTCCTCTGGTTCTGTCAGTGCTGCCTGGAGAAAGAGCCCAACCCCACTGAGCACAGGCACCTTTCAGGGGGTTGTGGGGAGTGATCAGGTCACCCCTGAGTTTTCTCTTCTCCAGGCTGAACAATCAAGGAGGTTTTGCCATGGAAAACACAATGGATGGTGACAACCAGGCCCTTCTTTGGGATGAGGGACAAACTCCACAATCCTGACCATCTTTTGGCCTGCAGATCACACAGACACTGTGGGTGTTCATCTAAACCATTGTGCTAATCCAAAACCCTGGCAGGAATGATATTTTTTTTCCCCAGAAAACAGATCCCTGTGCCCCCTGAGCTCCAGAGAAAGCTGAGGCTCTGCTGCCTGAGTTGTATCCCACAGAGCTGGGGTTTCCCCCACAGGTGAAACTGAGGCACTCCTGGCATCTCCTGCACATTTCCCTCCCCAAACTCCAGCCCCTGCTTTGTTGAGCCAAGACCAAACTGGAACTGTGAGCTGGAAATAATGAAAAAAGGAAAATGGGACAGACTGCATGGGTTTAGGGATCCCAGCTCTGCTGTGAGGGGAAATCCAGGGAATGAAGGGATGATGTGGCCTCTCAGGGAATCCTGGAATCCTGGTTTAGGTGGGAAGGACCCTAAAGCTCATCCCAGCCCCTCTCCACCCTCCCAGGCAGGAATTGCTCCCCAGTATCCCATCCATCCCTGCTCTCCATCACCTCCCTAAATCCTGCTCCTCTCGAGCCTTTCTGAACTGGGCTCTGAGCTCCTGTGGGCCCCAAAATTTCCAACACTTTGGGAATTTTAAATCTATCCAGGGCACGGTTTGGGTTGGGAGTGACCTTATATCCCACCCAGGGCCACCCCTGCCATGGCAGGGACACCTCCCACTGTCCCAGGTGCTCCAGCCTGGCCTTGGGCACTGCCAGGGATCCAGGGGCAGCCACAGCAAATCTGGGAATTCCATCCCAGCCCCTCCCCACCCTCCCAGCCAGGAATTCCTTCCCAAAATCCCATTTAAATCTCCCCTTTCCCAGTGGGAAGCCATTCCCTGTGTCCTGTCCCTCCATCCCTTGTCCCCAGTCCCTCTCCAGCTCTCCTGGAGCCCCTTTATGTCCTGGAAGGGGCTCTGTGCTCTCCCTGGAGCCTTTCTCTTCTCCAGCCTGGACAATCCCAAATAATTCCTATTTATCTACCCCCCATACACCTGGATTCAAACAGCTCCTGCTCTTTATCCACAATAAACCCGAGGGCTTTACACAGAACTTCACTGGAGCTGCTCCTTTGGGTTGTTTTGGGGGGATTTTTGTTCTTATCCCAGCCTGTGGCATTTGTTAGGATGCTCCAAATAATTGGGGTTTTTGTGGATGTCACGTTCTGAGCCCTGTGATGCTGCTAAACCAAACCCCATACTCCTCACACGGAGCGCTCTGGTCTCCAGGGAGAAAAGCAGCTCATTTTTATTTCTCTTTCAAGCCTCGTTCAGGTTTGGGGATTCTGTCTCTTACCTCACTCCTGAATTCCAGCAGCTCTCTGGATAACNTCCCATACTCCTCACAGCTCTGGTCTCCAGGGAGAAAAGCAGCTCATTTTTATTTCTCTTTCCAACCTCGTTCAGGTTTGGGGATTCTGTCTCTTACCTCACTCCTGAATTCCAGCAGCTCTCTGGATAACAGGGCTTGAGGCTCACAGTGCAAATGGAACCAAAATTCAGATAAATCGGGTTTGTAATGGACCTGCCCATCAAATGTCAGCAAAAATTGCCTTTTTCCCACTGCAGTGTCAATATATTGTATTGGATACTTCCTTGGGCTCCTGCAGAAATCCCTGTCTCGTTCTGGGTTTCCGTTCCAGCTGGGGAAAGAACAGTCTGGGGCTAAATCACTGAAATAAAGTTAATTTCTAACGGAATGAGGATCTGCAAGTCAGTGAGTTACTCCCAGCAGGAGCTGAAAAGAAGGATTTGCATCCTCAGATATTTTTTCCCAAAATAAAATGGAATTTCTGTGATGGAAGAATCCAAGGTTTACAGCGAGCTGAGCCCAGCAGAACCCGGTTTTATCTGAGCAAAAAATAAATCTTCTGGAACAAATTCTCCTCGTCCAGGAGGGCTCCAGTAAAGGGCTCCAGTGCCGTGGCTCTGGATTTTTCTGGGTTTAGTTGCCCTGGTCCTGATGCTGAGCTAATTAAAGGGTGGAGGGATAATTTTCCATGTGCAGGATGTGCTGGTGGAAGGGGTTGGCCCAAACAGGACTGATCCCACCCTTCCCTAACGAGAACCATAATTCCAGCAGAGCCCCTTTGACCCCATCTCCACAACACGATTAACCCGGGAGGTGTCGGGGCAGCGAAAGCAGGACAAGAACCTCCGTAATTATCGGCAATAAAATCTAAAATATTGTTTCAGAATAATAAAAACCTTCATCATTTGCTCCTTAGTTCATTGCTGTAATTGCACCTTTGAATCTGTTGCTCTGAATCCTGTTGCTGTCCCAAATTTGAGACCTTTTTTTAGAAGAATCTTGAAATTCTGGATCTTGCTTTTCATATCTGGAATTTCAGGCAGCTTCATCCCCGGATTTTTACCAGGACAATCAAGAAATTCAGATTATTAAGGAAAAGGTGAATTTAGTAAACCATTCCCAGTGAACAGGAAATTACATTTACCCATAACTGATGGATTTAATAGAAATATGTCTCTAAAGTTGGGGTAGGACCTGACTCCCCATTTTTGGTAGGTGAAATGTGCAGCTTTTAATTACCCTGATTTAAAGCAGAGAATGATTCCTGAATTTTGTATTTTTTTATTATTGCTCTTGATCTCCTCTCAGCATGGTTATTTATATAGAGGGTCTTCCTCAGCCAGGCTTGGGGCTGAATAAACACCAATTAATGCTCTCCAAATTACTCTGAATTCGTGGGGTGAATTCCATGGGTTTATGCTGAATTTGAGGAGGTGGATTTTGTGGGTTTATTCTGAATTTTTGGAGATGGATCTGTGGGTTTATTCTGAATTTGTGGAGTGGATTCCATGGATTTAGGGTGAATTCATGGAGGTGGATTCTGTGGGTTTACACTGAATTTGTGGAGGTGGATTCTGTAGGTTTATGCTGAATTTGTGGAGGTGGATTTTGTGGGTTTATTCTGAATTCACAGGGGTGGATTTTGTGGGTTTATGTTGAATTTGTGGGAGTGGATTCCATGGATTTATGCTGAATTCGTGGAGGGGAATTCTGTGGGTTTGTGCTGAATTTGTGAGGGTGGATCTGTGGGTTTTTTTCTGAATTTGTGGGGGTGGATTCCACGGATTTAGGCTGAATTTGTGGGGGTGAATTCCATGGATTTGTGGGTGTGGATTTTGTGGGTTTATGCTGAATTTCATTAATTCTTACCTATGTCACAGTCTCACAAGCTGTGAGTTCTGGCTAACAAAGTAAAAAATGGCCTCCATCTCTTTCTTTACAAGGCCTTTTAAGGACAAACTATCCAAATATGAAATGACACCTAAATTATTTTTATTTTATCCCAATAACCAACCACCCGTGGCCGCAATGAGGATTTTTCTACCCAATTACAAAACACCACCCAGAGCCAGGAAGGAGAAGGTGAAAAATAAGAACTGACCTTTGCCCTAAATCTCCCATCTTGCTTTATATACAAATTACTGTATTCTAAACCCTTAAACTCTGAGTTTTGCACCCTGTGCTATCACACACTTCTATCCAAACTACAAACCCACAATCCCAGTGCCATCAATCAATTTTTGAAATTTTTTTCCACGGCCTCAGGTCAAATGCAGCGTTTTCTTGGGGGTCAGTGTCTGTCAGCACAGAAAGTCTGAAATCCTCAATTCCAACAGGTGGGGACAGAGGAAAACAGGTGCAATTCCACACCTTCCCTGATGGGATGGGATGGAGAATCCAATTTTGGATTGGAATTGGAGAATCCAAATTCCAAATTTTTTTTTCCCAGTCATTTGATTCCATTCTCCATTTCTGGGCTCCAGCCTGTCCACCTCCAACAGCAGCAGCAGGAGAGGGAGGCCCCTGGAAATGCTGGAAATGGAGTTTGAAGATGGATTTTGTGCAAGCACAGCACAAAAGAACCACACTCGCGTCAGGTTGAGCAGTGAGCAGAGAAAGAGGAAGTTTATTATGATTTGGGGTTTAAACAGGATTTGGGATTTGATCAAGGGTTGGGGGATGAGGGGAACACCTCTCTGACCCCAGTGATCAACTCAGAAGTCCATCACAGAGAGGAATGAGAACAATCTACTTTTGTTTATGTTAAATGTGTGAGAAACTCCAGTAGAAAATATGTAAACAATGATCAGAAGGCTGAAAATCAGGGTAACAGATTTTATAAGTTTTGGAGGAATGGGAAGGGGAGGAGAAGGAGCCTCTCCTTAAACCCTGGAATCCTGATCCCAGAAAAGGAAAACTCCTTTTCTGAAGGAAAGAAGGATTTGATATAAATATGAGATGTGTGCACATGGATGCATTTCCACATGCACAGGAGGATGTGCATATTTTGGGGTGGGTGGGCTGCACGGATTCCTCTGGGGGAAGGGAGACATAAATATTTTTGGAGTCTCTCTGCACGCATTTTGCAACCCATAAATCAGATTTTTGATGATGTGCAGCGCAGCTGAATATTGGAGATAAATGCAACTTTCAGGCCGTGATTTCTAAATCAGAACTGAGGCTTTTAAATTCACTGGCAGCTTTTATAAATCAGTGGCCCAGGATGTAAAAGCCNTCACTGGCAGCTTTTATAAATCAGTGGCCCAGGATGTAAAAGCCCAAGCAC
>SWJQ01000937.1:162814-177173 GCA_007252995.1 Zosterops borbonicus
GTGCCTGAGGGGTTTTGGTTTTCTGAAATTCTTTTCCCAGGGAATTTTCTGTAAACAGGAGAAATGTTTTTGGAACTGGAACTTTGTTCTTCATTCCTTTCCCCAGGAGGGACTTCTCCTTGCTGTCCCTCTGCTCTGCCCAATGGGAGTGAAGAGGTTTGTCTTTGTGTCACCAATCCAATTGGTCTGTGTGAAATAGTAGAAAAGGGAGACACAGCCCAGAAATAAAGGAGTCATTTCCAGCCTTCTGAATCTCAGAGTCTGTGTCCTTGTGCTGTAAAACAGCATCAAGGGGATAAAGGGAATTAAAAATCCCAAATCCCAGTGGAACTTGAGCCTTCTCAGCCTGCAGAGCTGCATTTTATCATGGAGTGTTATCACTGAACGTTATCACTGAGTGTTATCACTGCCCCCATCGCTGCATCACTGGTGTTTCCCAGGGCAGGACTCTGATCCAGCTCTGCCTCCTCCCTTCCAGGTTCACACCTCCAGATCCATCTCCTCTCCTTCACACCCAGGTCCCTGCAATAAACCCCCCTTGGGGATGGTGCTGAGGTCTGGAGCAGCAGATGGGATTCTGATCTTAGGAAACGGGCTGGAATTGCCCCACACTGGGTGGAATTGCCCCACACTGGGTGGAATTGCCCCACACTGGGTGGAATTGCCCCACACTGGGTGGAATTGTCCCGCATTGTATGGAAATGCCCAGTGTTGGATAAAATTGCCCCACACTGGATGGAATTGTCTCACATTGGATGAAAATGTCCCACATTGGATGGAATTGCCCCACACTGGATGAAAATGACCCACACTGGATAGAATTATTCCACTTTGGATGGAATTGCACCACACCAGATGAAATTTCCCAATTTGGATGGAATTGTCCCACACTGGATGGAATTGCCCCCCACTGGATGGAGTGTGGACCAAGGATGTGGCACAAGGTGTTTTCTTCGATGTCACTTCCAACCCAAACCAATCTCGTGCTCCCCTTCCTCCTTCTGGCAATAAATCAGGTCTCCATTTAGAGCACTTATTCCTTCCACAAAGAAATGCTCCAGCTCTTTCCCCACCCTTTCATCTGTGAATTCTTATGCTGCCAAGTCAGTTTTGGGAATGGCATCGAGCTCTGGGGTGT
This sequence comes from Zosterops borbonicus, assembly GCA_007252995.1. Lineage (NCBI taxonomy): Eukaryota > Metazoa > Chordata > Aves > Passeriformes > Zosteropidae > Zosterops > Zosterops borbonicus. The sequence continues at coordinate 163,953 of SWJQ01000937.1, forward strand.
GGTCACTGTGCTGGAGGGAAGGGATGTGAGGATGATCCAAGGGCTGGGGACCCTCTGCCCTGGAGTCAGGCTGGGACAGCTGGGAATGTTCACCTGGAGAAGGGAAAGGATCCAGAGAGAGCTCAGAGCCCCTGGCAGGGCCTAAAGGGATCCAGGAGAGCTGGAGAGGGACTGGAGACAAGGGATGGAGGGACAGGACACAGGGAATGGCTTCCCACTGGGAAAGGGGAGATTTAAATGGGATTTTGGGAAGGAATTCCTGGCTGGGAGGATGTTGCAGGGCTGGGATGGAATTCCCAGAGGAGCTGGGAAATGCAACTTTCAGGCCGTGATTTCTAAATCAGAACTGAGGGTTTTAAATTCACTGGCAGCTTTTATAAATCAGTGGCCCAGGATGTAAAAGCCCAAGCACAGGGATGTGAGTTTTAATTTCTCCTTGTAAATCACAGCAGGAGGAGGTGGGAGAGAGCGAAAAAGGGAAAAAGGCTGGGGGGTTTAAATGTTTATTTGTAGAAACACACAGAGAAATAGAGGAGAGCTGGAGAGGGACTGGGGACCAGGGATGGAGGGACAGGACACAGGGAATGGCTTCCCACTGCCAGGGGACAGGGTTGGATGGGATATTGGGAAGGAATTCCTGGCTGGGAGGGTGGGGAGGGGCTGTGCTGGAATTCCCAGATTTGCTGTGGCTGCCCCTGGATCCCTGGCAGTGCCCAAGGCCAGGCTGGAGCACCTGGGACAGTGGGAGGTGTCCCCATGGCAGGGGAATGGAACACAATGATCTTTAAGGTCCCTCCCACACAAACCATTCCATGATTTTCCAATTTCCACAGAAATTTTTTGGATTTATTATTTCCACAGAAGTCTTTTTGAGGAGCTCTGGACCTCAAGAAAGGATTACCAAACCCTTTGCTACCAGAAGAGGAGGCACTGGCCAGCACTGGCACCACACCTGGGAAGGAACAAGGACAAACATTGAGCACCAACACGTGGAATTTCCTTCAGCACCTTTGGAAACTCCTCCTGGAAGGGATCCACCACTCAGAGACACAAAATACAGCAAATTCCTGCCAGATCCAGGTTGGGAAGGCAGAGAAGAACAATGAGCTGGGCCAAGAACTGACAACATTTCATCGACCTGGCCCACAAAAGTTCCAGGGGACTTCAGGAGGGGCTAATTTATCGGCCAGACAAATCATCCCCTATGAAATATTTACACTCCTGACAGCCTCATAATCAGAAATTCTGCAGGAGAGGGATCTCTGTGGCATTTTTCAGAATGGAGAAGACAGCTGAGAGAGAGGGGTAATAAACTTTTCCCAGATGCTGCCAAAACCAAGCTGGAAAACAGCCTGAGATCCATTTCCCCCCCAAAACGGTCTCTTTCTGTTATCAGAGTAATCCTTGGGGGCATCTCCAGTCCTATGGAATTTAATAGGAGTAAATCCCAATAGGATTTTGTAGGAAGTGCATTAAATTCTCTATTTGTGATAGGAAATGATAACCTTTCTATAGGGTTGGAGCAGCAGAATTCTATGACACAGCCAACATTTCCTGTTACATTTTATGGGACCATTTAAAACCTTTTATTTTATTTTTTTTAATGCCAATGCCGCAGATATTGAAAATATCACCCGTGTTTATCTTAGAAAAGGGGAAAATACCAAGAAACAGAGAGGAAATGTGATGAAATAAACCTTGGAGGAAACGAAATGAAACTTCCTGAACATCCCTTAATAACTTATCAAGACAAAAAGAGTTTCTTTCAATATCACACTGAGGTATCAGGAAAAGCACGAGTCCAACTAATTCAGGAAAATCAGCTGGAATGAAGAACATCTGGATTAAAGGATGAGTGTTATAAAAAATTAATATTGAGTAGAAACTGCTAAAAATCCTATGGCTGATCTTTAGGGAAGGACATCCCACATCCCACAGCACCACAAACCCCAATTTCTTGGTGTTTTTAAATCACAGAACCACAGGAGGGTTTAGGTCAAGGAGGGACCTCAAACACTGTGGGCGCTTCCAGGTTTGGGCCTTGAGGGCATAACAAAAATAAATATTTAGTCACGAATTAATTTAACTGCCAGGGATTTAATTGCTCAGGAATTGGCACCAGCAGTGACCTCCCCCAGTCAAATGGGCTCATAATAAACAGGAATTGGGGCTTCGTGCTGGGAGGGAGGAAGAGTCTGGCTGTTTCCATGTTAATTCCTCCAAAACTACGTACCAGCAGTCCCAAAGCAGGGATAGGAGGGAGGCAAAGGTGTCCTACAGGAATATAAAGGTGCTTTTCCAGGAAATCGGGGCCCTTAATTCCTCATGGGCAGCAGGAGAGTGTGTGGGAGGGGAGAGGAGACAGGGTTCTCTGCTGCTCGTGGGCAGCTTTGGGCTAAGAGAGGAAAATGGGTCAGGGAGGGGAAATGGGCAGTGCTGGAGTTTGGGATTGGGGGTAATGAGGAGGGACTGGTGTTAATGAGGTGTCCCTGGTGTGTCCAGGGGGGGAGGTGGCAGCAGAATTCTGATGTTAAATCATCACAGGCACAGAGGGAAAACAGATGTGGGCAGAGATCCTGGGGATGGGTCCTGCTGAACATCCAAGGATCATGGGGATGGCCCTAAAACAGAGGGAAGGGCCTCTCCTTCCCAGGGAAATGGGGAAACTGAGGCAGGGCAGGCAGGAGGTCACTCAGGTAATGAGGTGACCTTGGTGTGTCCAGGAGGGGATGTGGCAGCAGAATCCATCACAGGCACAGAGGGAAAACAGACACGGGCAGGGATCCTGGGGATGGCTCCTGTTGAATATCCACAGAGCAGGATGGCCCTAAAACAAAGGGAAGGACTTCTCCTTCCCAGGAAAATGGGGAAACTGAGGCGAGGCAGGGCAGGCAGGAGATCACTGGGAACAACACAAGGTTCTCATAGTTCCTCCTGCTCCACGTCAAGTTATTTGCCAAATACGAAGTACATTTACTCCAGAGTGGGGTTTGGTTGTGTCTTCCCAATGATGGATAAAGCACCACTGTAGGAAATTCTCCATATTCTCACTCCCTCCACAGTGAGTCACCTCATGGGGTTGTTAAAGTTGGAAAAGTCCTCCCATGTCAAGTCCACCCATAACCCAGCACCACCCCAGGGTCACACTGACCCAAATCCCCAAATGCCACATCCACACGTTTTTTTAACTCCCAGGGAAGGTGATTTTAGAGTCACTTTTAAGCGTTCACACCCAATTTTGAGGTTATTTTCCCCCTAGATAACTCCCAGCTACCAGGAGTTGCTGTTTCATTATCACTCAGGATAAAAGCCCTTTATAACCACGTCACTCCTCCTGTGGGCACGGGCTGTGATCAGCTTTCCTTTGGCTCCATTTTGATTAACTTAATAAATGGAACTCCTTAATTCTTTTGTGGCAGGGGAGCATTGTCACCCCTTTTCTCTCCACCTGGTCTGCAGAAATAGTGAACCCCTGGGGAATAAAAGCCCATTTTGCTTTCAATTCTGGAAATCCTTTGACAAAGGCAAAGATTTACTATTGGTGTCACACCTTTTATTCAGGGTAAGACACAAACACAAAATGTGCAGCTGGAGCAGGAAAAAAGACAATTTTTTTCTTTTTTTTTTTTAAAAACAACCAAACAAACCTCTCTTAACAGAAGAATTTTGCTCTAAAAACCTGGCTCCTCTCTGAGTGATGAAAAATGCCATAAATCCAGTTTCCCTCAGTTATCAGACAATCCCCAAATGGCCCCGAGGGTGCCAAGAGCATCTCAGAACCAGCCCCTGCCAAAGCACCTGAGCTACAAGAGACACTTCATTCCTTTAGAAGGCCAAGAATTCAACACAAAAATCAACGTGTGTGCCTTTGCAGGGAGGTGAGAGCCAAACACCCCCTGGAGCTGTCACAGAACACAAAATCATGGAATATCCAGAGCTGGGAGGATCACTGAGCCCAAATCCAGCAGTGCCAAGTGCTGACACCAAAGGTTTTTCCTCACAGGGCTCAAAAGTGAAAAAAAAAATCAGGGATATTTTTTGTTGTTGTGTCTTTTTTTAATTCTTTCATCAGAAGTGCATCTCTGGCTTTCAGCCTCATCCTGGCTCTTAAATTATTTTCATAAAGAGATGCAGCCCACAGGTTGCTGAATTTTTCGGGGATTTTTGATTTAAAAAAAAATCCCACAAACCCAGAGAAACCCAAGCAATTGGACATTTTTAAATATTTGTTTTTGGAGTCTGGAGGCATCCCTGGAGGTGCTGGAGGTGCTATGAGGGCTTGGATGAGGCAGAGGGTTGAGTCTCTCCCTCTCTGTCCAGGTTGCAGCACATTTTACAGGAATTTTGAAGACTTGGGTGAGGCAGAGAATGTTCTCCTCCTGCTATGTCCAAGTTGCAGAACATTTTATGGGAATTTTGTTGCTAAATCCCAATAATATCCCGATCCACAGCAGCCTGAGCTCTGCAAAAACAACATTTAATGGGAATGGGAATAACGAGTTTTTGTGATGTTTCCCAGTAATTCCCATATGATCCAAGCTGGATATTGCTCCTGCTCCATCAGCACATCAAATAAATCAGGATCAGCCTCTTTCCCCCCAGGCATGTCCTGGGCGTGTTCCCATTCCAGGGACTGGTGGGATTTATCCCCCAGGGCCTCGTTACAGGGAAAGTTCCAGCCTGGAGCCACCTGTCCTTTGGCATCCCCTGCAGAAACGGAATCAAAATCATTTTCCATCCCTCCAAATGGTCATTAAACCCTCCCATCTCTCCCCAAAACAGCCTCAATAATTAATAACAGCCTCAATAATAATTAATCCCTGGGATTGCAGTGGGGGGACTGTGGGATCTGCTGGAATTTCAAACACCAGATTTTGTAGTCTTGGTTGGTGCCTGAGGTGTTTTGGTTTTCTGAAATTCTTTTCCCAGGGAATTTTCTGTCAACAGGAGAAATGTTTTTGGAACTGGAACTTTGTTCTTCATTCCTTTCCCCAGGAGGGACTTCTCCTTGCTGTCCCTCTGCTCTGCCCAATGGGAGTGAAGAGGTTTGTCTTTGTGTCACCAATCCAATTGGTCTGTGTGAAATAGTAGAAAAGGGAGACACAGCCCAGAAATAAAGGAGTCATTTTCAGCTTCTCAATCTCAGAGTCTGTGTCCTTGTGGTGTAAATCAGCATCAAGCTTTCACTTTCAGTGAAAGGTGAGAACACTAAAATTCCTACTCCAGCACCACCACAATCCCTGGAAACACTGAAAAATTCAGGATTTTTCCTGATGCTAAAAACAACGGAAATGGGGTTCTCCAAGCACCTGTGTTATCTTTTGCAGAGGGAACAGGTTGGTTCCAAAGGAGTAGAAATGGAGACCCGCAACTTTTAGCTTTATTTTAGCTGGAGACACACTGATCCTACCTGGATGTTCCATTGGGGATGGAGCACTGGGAGCCATGGAATAAACACAGTTTCCTTCCCTTTGCAGTCAACAAAATAATTAGTTGGATTTTGCCGACTAGAAGAAAGAAAGAGGCCCACAAGGAGTTTGTAACGCCAGGAACAGGTGGAAAATGGGAAATAAGTTGTCAAAACTGAGCAGGAATTACTCCCCCCCTGTGCCAATCACCCACAGCGATGGGCAGAGCTGAATTTATCCCCAAATCCTCACAAACTGGAGAAGTTCTTCAACAATGGGGAGGCACTGGCAGAGCTGCTGCTCTGAGGGTGTGGAATCCCTGCTGGCAGAACCACCACGGCTGCAGAAAACCCCAAATGAAGTCAAACAAAAGCCAGGGAAGATCATTTAAAATAAATTTACCCCAAAAGAGAGACGATTTTGGAAAGCAATCAGCTGTGAAAGGAGGGAAGTGGCGAATTCCTGTCACTTGGAGTGATAAATCAAGGTTTGAGTTCTTCCTAAAAAACATCTGGGAGCTCCCAGGGACATTCCCGGGCTGAGCACGGCAGATGTTGGGGAAGGGAGAATTCTCCAGCCCATTTCCCAGGATGCAAAAGCTGATTTCCAAACTGACTCCTCTGGCCTGCATAAAGAACTGCCCCGAAATAAGAAATAAAAACTCAGATTAGAGACTTTTTTCTAGGAATTTGAGGAAGGTGGAACCAAAATTCATCCCTTGAGTAAATGACATTCTTAAAACAAACAAACAAACAAAAAAAAACGACACCAACCAACCAAAACAAAACAAAAAAAACCAAAACCAAAACAAAACAAACAAAACAAAAACAAAAACAAACAAACAAAAAACCAACAAAAAAAAGAAGAAAAACATTATTCAAAATCCATGAAAAAACCCTTAGTTTGGAAGGCAGGAAAAATAAGGTAGAAATGTCAATCCTTCAGGACACAAATTCTTTTGAATCTGGAAAACATGGAGGTTAAAGGCACTTTAAAAACTATTTTTAGAATCTCAGTGGCTTTGGGATGTTCCAGAGAACAAACCTCAGGCTCCAAAATTAAGTAGGGGGGGAAAAAACCCCCTGTCAAGCTCTCCCCAGTTACTGCAGCAGGAGGAATTACAATAATAAGATTTTTTTTTAAAATAATAAGCATTCTGTGCATTTAATATTTTGCTTTTTTTTTCCAGGAGCCACTTATTTCCCAACAATGTCCTGGTTGTCAACAGGATGGAGAACAATCCTCGTTAACTGTGTGGAGGGAGGGCTTAGAGAAGGTCAAATCATGGGCCACAATAATGTAATTATGTTCCCTGCTAGAAAGGTCACTTTTCCTCATCACACTTATTATCCCAACAGGATTACATTTATTTCCATGGATTTTAAGGCAAAAAACTTTGGAAGTGCCTTGGCCTGTTTGATTCCAGCACTGCTTTTGGCCTTCCCCTTCCCAACAAATCCTTCTTGGGAAAGAACAAAAAACGTCTNAAAATGGTCTCCCAGGGAAAAAACCCAATAAAACAGCAAAGAGCCAGAGAGAAATGGAATTAAAAGAGGGGAAGGGAAGGGAAGGGAAGGGAAGGGAAGGGAAGGGAAGGGAAGGGAAGGGAAGGGAAGGGAAGGGAAGGGAAGGGAAGGGAAGGGAAGGGAAGGGAAGGGAAGGGAAGGGAAGGGAAGGGAAGGGAAGGGAAGGGAAGGGAAGGGAAGGGAAGGGAAGGGAAGGGAAGGGAAGGGAAGGGAAGGGAAGGGAAGGGAAGGGAAGGGAAGGGAAGGGAAGGGAAGGGAAGGGAAGGGAAGGGAAGGGAAGGGAAGGGAAGGGAAGGGAAGGGAAGGGAAGGGAAGGGAAGGGAAGGGAAGGGAAGGGAAGGGAAGGGAAGGGAAGGGAAGGGAAGGGAAGGGAAGGGAAGGGAAGGGAAGGGAAGGGAAGGGAAGGGAAGGGAAGGGAAGGACTATTTTGCAGTTTCAAGGGCTGATTCCTATGGGTTTTGTTTTTACTGTTGTGTGAGGAGACTTTGTGGGGCAAAACCAGCAGGAGGATGTGGAGCTGCTGGAGCCAGTTCAGACCAATGCTCTGCCCAATGGGAGTGAAGAGGTTTGTCTTTGTGTCACCAATCCAATTGGTCTGTGTGAAATAGTAGAAAAGGGAGACACATCCCAGAAATAAAGGAGTCATTTTCAGCCTCCTGAATCTCAGAGTCTGTGTCCTTGTGGTGTAAAACAACGTCAAACCCAAACTTTTATCAGAGAGCGATGGATTTATCTGAGGCTGCTGAGGAGATGAGACTGCCTGGGACATTCTCAGTGCAGCAAACACACCAAGCGCTTGTTCTTCACTCCTGGAACTTGCATTTCCCTCTCCACAACATCTCAAACAATCCGAAATTGCTTGTGGCTGATATAAATACATATGATATGCTTGGCTTTTGCAAATATTAAAATGTATATTATGTGTGTTATGTTAGAAAGTTATGCTGTATTAATATAGTCTCTTTTAGTAGTGTGATAAATAGAGTTTTTAGGCTTTAGCAGATGCTTTTTTGTAACTAGTCCAAAGAGAAGTGGGAGAGGCAAAGAAAATTAGGAAAATTAAGAAATTCCTCACACCATCNAGAAAATTAGGAAAATTGAGAAATTCCTCACACCATCTTATCTGGATAGAGGTAACAGCAAAGAGACCAAAACACTCCAGAAACAAGAATTTATTGCCTCCGTTATTGTGGGACTTGTGACTTTGTAGAGTCACTGGAAATGTTTATTTGCAAGAAAGAGTGGTGGGGGGAGAAAAGTTAAAATTAAACAGAAACAGTTAAGAGTGTTTAAATCACATCCAAAATTTATGAATATGCAATATTAAATATGAATATTTAAAGGAAAGATCCTTTGTTAGCCAGTGTGCCTTGGTGTGGAATGCCAGGTACCCAGAATCTGTAAACTATTTTTTTTTTTTTTTTTTTTTTTTTTTTTTNTGTGTTTTAAAATTTTAACAAAAGTGAACTGTGCTTTTCCCGTGGCCATCCCAGAATAAGTTTTACTCCTTGGTGGTGCTGTGTCTGCTGTGGGCACTCCATGGAGCCCCCAAAACAAAGCCCACGAGGCCTCAGAAGGGTCTCAGTTCTCTGTGCTCCTCTCCTGCCCTTTCTTAGCAGCAGGATGAGCATTAAAAAAGAAAAAAAAGAAAGAAAAAAAAATTAAAGAAATTAAGTCTCTGATTCCTTGCTGCAGGAGGTCAGCACTGTATTCATGACTCTGCAGTGGTCCATGGCCCAATTTCGAGGCTTAAAAAGTGCAAAGGGTCACACTGGAAGAGAAAGAGGCAAATTCAGACTCCTCTCCCCAGCTCCAGGCCCTTTGAACTCTTCCCAGCTCAAGGAATTTGCTCTGCTTGTGGTCGAATTAATTAAGGGGAAGGCAAGTAGTGAAGGAAGAGGGAGAAAAGAAGCTCCTCTCCCAAATACTCTTTCCTGTCTCGGCCCTTAAACGTATTTATGGCACCTGTGACACACAGAGGGTTTGCCTGAACCACCCTGAGATCTCCCCAAAGTCCAGGTCCTGCTGCTCCTTGTTTGCATTTTAGGGGCACTGAAACATTTAATTTTAGGCTCTTTCTGAACTGTTTTCATTTTCGGGTCACTCTGAGCCGTTTCCATTCTCCTTTTGCACCCTAAAATCCCCCATGGGTGGGGTGGCTGCCACCCACAGCCAGAGTGACAAAGCCCCGGTTTTGTGGGCTGGACATGGGTTTATTCCATGATTTCAGGGAATATTTAGATTGTAAAAGAGAATTTAGGTTGGAAAAGACCTCCATGGCCGTGGAGCCCAGGCATTACCCCAGCCGGGTCACGGCAGACAAGGCACTGTACATAACCTGGCAATTATCACATTAATAGCACTTTGTCGAGGGGTTCAAGGCCACAAATGAAATGAAAATGTTATTGCAGGAGCCTGGACCCGCCTCTCTGAGGCACTAAACCTTTTCTCTCTGAATGGGAAGTTGATTTACTAAAACCCTCTAACAATTCCCTTCTAAAGCACAGCCAGACCTGGACACACAGAAAGGCTGCAAAAAATTTCGTTTTATAAAGTACAAGCAGCCCCCATGTTTTGAGCACAAAACCACTCCCAAAGCTCCCTCCATGCCAGGAATTTCGTCAGGGGAAAAATAGGTTGGACATTAGGAAGAAACTTTTCATAGAAAGAGTGATTAAATACTGGAATGGTTTGCCCGGGGAGGTGGTGCAGTCACCATCCCTGGGTGTGTTTAACAAAGACTGGATGTGGCACTTGATACCATATTCTAGTTGAGGTGTTGGGGTTGGGTTGGACTTGATGATCTTGAAGGTCTTTTCCAACCTCCACATTTTGTGACTCTGTGATTGTGTGAATTTGGGATCAATCACAGAGAGAAGCCCTGGGGTCGATGGCTCTGTACTCCTGGAAAGGGCAGTGTGTTGTTTACAGCCTCCCTGGCGCCACAGCACAAGCCCAAGAGGAAAAATAGGTGAGTGCAGGACTCCTGTAAATCATCAGGGCTGAACTCCTGGCCTGCTTCATCCCATCCATCACACCCTGCTGGAAGGAGAACCCACAATGGTTTCCCATGGAAAAAAAAAAAATAAGCAAATGAAGTCCCTTCTCATCCCAGGGTAACACGGTCATGATCCCATAAATACATCAGGCCTCAGATTGATTTTAAAGTCATCTTTAGGGCAAGTTCCCAACCTGATTTATGGCAGGGAGAAAATGTTGGGCAGGTACAGACCCCAAAGGGGGGAGGAGGAGGAGGAGGAGGAAGAAGAAGAAGAGGAAGAAGAGGAAGAAGAGGAGGAAGAAGAGGAAGAGGAGGGGGTGATGGTTCTCCCAATTTTTCAGCCCTGGATTGGGAATGGAAAACTGTGTCAGGACAAGAGGAGCAGCTCATTGAGGAGGGAGAGAATTAGAGCAGGTCCTGTGCATTTTGAGCAAAGCATTGTTAAAAAAGGTCAATTCCCTGCAGGGCACCAAAATAAAACCACAATTAAAAACCAAAACTTGCCCCAAGGGAAATGGAACAAGCTGGAAATGTGGCCAGAGGTGGCACAGGGAGAAATTTTGAGGATTGATTTTACAAAATCCATTGGAATTTTGAAGTCCAAACCTTTTAAAACCTCAGAGGTGAAGACTTCTGGACACTTGACCCTTCTGGAGTCGTGGTATCCATCCTCCCTGGGGGATGGAGGATGGGAATCCCAAACAAGCCAAAACCCCTTTCCCAGAAGCAAATCAGGCCCTGTGAAATGCACCCAGTGGGAGCAGAGAAACCTCTGAACAAAAGCTGCCCCTCAGGGGAACACGGCCAGGTTTGGTTTTTAAATGAGTTCTAAAAATCAAATCACCTTAAGAGGCAAAAAAAAAAGGAAATTGGTCTCAGGTACTGCTTCCACACGGAAGCCACACAAACACCCAGAGATCCCTCTCATTCCAGCACCATTTCCCTTGAATTTCCGTGACTATTATTGCACTGGTGAACCACTTCATCGTCCCAGAGCAAACCCTCCCCATACACAGAGGTATTTTTAGGAGGGAAGAAAATACATCTGAGTTCCCATTCCCCATTTCCATTTCCAAGGCTCCACCAATTTACATTTAACACCAACTATAAAAGACACCCAAGGAATACAAGGGCTGTTTAGACATTGATTTAAGTCTGGATTCCTTCTTTTATTTTCTTTTTTTTAAATTATTTTTTTTAATATCAAATTTCTGCTTTAATTAGCAGCAAATGTAGGACACTTAGAGCCTGAAATGAGGAGACCTTCCTGCTCATTTCACTGGAGCTGCCTGGCCCTCAAGTATTAATTAAATCTTAAATTGCTTTCTGGGGCAGAAGGGCTGCTCTGGTTTTCCTGGTCACAGGAGCATTATTGGAAACAGGGTCTGTGCCGTGCCCAGAGACACTCCTGAATCCGTGTGAGCTCCACAAAAGTGGGAATTCAAAGTCAAACCTCAACTTCCCCCTGGAAACGAGCTGTCCACAATCCAAATTTATAAATTGAAGCAGCCAGAGAGGACGGGGCAGGAGCTCAGAGCCACCCCAGAGTCTGGTTTGCTCCATTGTTTGATCCCAGGGAAAAGAGGTGGGGACAGGGGAGGCTGAGGGTGATAATGGATAATGAGGCTGGAGTTCATTCACACCAAGATCTCCCTGCACACTCAGCCTTTAGTTAGGTTTAAAATAGGCAGAAATAGGTTTAAAATAGGCCAAAAAAGCTCCAATGGTGATTTTTAGCACAGGGTGTTCCCTCAAAACAGCTCGTGTAGGACCTGGGGTAGGGGAAGGTGTCCCTGCCCATGGCAGGGGTGGGAACTGGGGAGGGCTTTAAGGTCCCTCCAACCCAAACCAGGCCAGGATTCCATGATCTGGTACCAATCTCTCTGTTTAGGAGCCTTCCAAACCATTCCAGGATTCCAAGATTCTATGAATCCATGATTCCATGATTCTGTGATCTGGTACAAATCTCTCTGTTTAGGAACCTTCCAAAATATTCCATGATTCCATGATTCCATGTTTCCATGATTCCATGATTCCAGGATTCCATGAATCCATGAGTCCATGATCTGGTCCCAGTCTCTCTGTTAAAGAACCTTCCAGACCATTCCAGGATTCCGTGATCTGGTCCCAATCTCGTTGTTTAGGGCCCTTCCCGGTCTGACATTCCTGGGATTCTCTGGCTGTCACCCTCCCACCCCCAGACTGCAGACACTGAAATTCATTCAGATTTCCCTGGTTCCACCCCAGGTCCCCCATGGCAGAGCCTTGGATGTCCAGCTCCATAAATCAATTTATTTCTGGTGCAGCCTGAGCTGGTGCCTCTGGGGTTCCTCAAAAAGGAATTCCTGGGGTTTTTATCCCTTCTGAGTCCAAAAGTTTTGCTTTTCCCCCGAATCCTAGGCTCCTGCTGTGTCCCTCAGTGTCCCTCACCTGGCTGTGCCACAGCCACTTCATTATCCAAAGGTTTGGAAATTTCCTGGCCTCTTATCCCGGATTCCAGCCCCTCACAGCTCCACCTGCACCAAACGTCTTCCTCAACACTCATTTCCAAGGGAAAACAGGGAGAACACCAAGGAAATGCTGAGGGATGGATTACAAAGGTTGGTTCTTTCTCTGCTTTGGCTTTGAATCCTGAATCCACATAAAAACTCCATAGCCCTGAGCCCTGGGAAGCACAAAGATGTCCCCAAACTCTCTCTGCTGCTGCTCCTTCCAAAAGGGAGCCAAATGAGGATGGGGCCAAACATGAAGCCAGAGGAGCCACCAGCTCCACAAAAAACAGCCAGAAATACCCCCTGGAGCAGAGTCTGGTGAGTGTTTTCCAGTTTTCCCTGGATAAACAGAATTTCCTAAGGCTGAGGGATGGCCTGGTTTCCATAGCACAATCCTATTTCCCCATAGGCTGGTGTTTAGATGCTAATTAGCAAACAAATAATCAAAACAAAGCCAATTTGGGCAGGTTGAGGTTGGATTGGGAAGGACTCGTTCCCTGGGAGTTGGGGAGGGGCTGGGATGGAATTCCCAGAGCAGCTGCCCCTGGATCCCTGAAAGTGCCTGTGAAAAACGAGGTTCACTTTTTGGTAAATTTTAAGGAATGTGTTTAATAAAATAATTAAGACAATTAGGAGATTAAAAAAAGCCAATTACGGCCGGCCGGGTGACTTGGCATTCAGCCAAGTCCACACCTTGCTTTCTCAGGGACACTCGTTAAATACCCTTCCCGTTATATCGATATATGAATATTCATAAAATTCCATAAACTAGTTTCCATATTCCAGGAACTGTT
>SWJQ01000937.1:241298-256014 GCA_007252995.1 Zosterops borbonicus
ATTTTTATCCCAGTTTATCCGGGGTGGCCTGCAAACAATGAGATGCCCTCTGCCCTCCTTATTGCAGGAGGCAGCAAGGAGGAATCCAGCTGATCGTCCTGGGCAGTGGCGAGGAGGAGGAGGGAATGCTGCTCCAACACCAAAAATGATTGTTTGGGAAAGATCAGGGAGCCTCATCCTGATCCTGCTGCACCAGCATCAACCAGCTCCAGCCTGAGCTGCACTGGGAACTGGCTGTGTGGGTGTGAGGGCTGGGGAGGAGAAGGAGCCTGATCAGGCAGTGTTGGAGTCCAGCAAATCCCTCAGGCCCCCTGGAAGGTCACAGAGCTCAGCAGAGGGGCCTGGGACCCGAGAAAGAGGGTCTGGGGTCTGTGCAGGGGGGTTTGCCTGGCACAGAGCCCAGGAGGACACAGGCTTGGATTTCAGTCCATGGGAAAAACTTCCAGCACAGAGAGGAATTACAAGTCACAAATGTGTGACAGACAGTGGTGGAGTTTATCACTGTGTGGAAATTTTGTAGTTTTGGGATTTTTAGAATGTAGGTGCAGGGGGACAAGATGGAGATTTTAGGGCGGTGCCCTGAGTTCTTCTTCTTCTCCCTTGGCCTCCATTGTCTGCAGTGACGTGGGCACAAGGGAGTTTGATAGGATTGTGTCAGAGTAGAAATGACCCTGTTAGTACAGGTGATAGACATTGGTATGAAATGGTAAATAATGGGTACACAGTTATCTGTATAAAGGCAGAGTGACCTCCCATCACAGGGCAGTCCCCTCGTGTCCGAGCTGCTGTGAACACCTTGGCCGGACACAGAGAATTGTAAGATAAGAATTAATAAACAACGTGAGAAACCAAGAAAACCAAGACTTTGAGACTCTTGTTCATTTTCACACTGTGCTGAACACAGAGACACAGAATCAGACTCAAAACCTTCAGAGGTCAGGAGGGAAAAACACTCCCTTGGACCCACACGAACCACCAGCCTTGGAATCTCAGGTGGGAGAAAGAGCCATAAAACCCGAGGAGGCAGGAGCTGATCTCACTTTTCCCTGGGCACAGATCAGGCTCTGGGTCAGGTGTCCCATACCAGACCTAAAATTCATTATTACATGCACTACAAAACTACTTTTGCTGGTCCTATTTAAAAAACCCTAAACTAAACCTTGGAAGTAAAATATTTCTTGTCCCTTTTCTGTTCCCTTCCACCAGCTGCAGGATTTCCAACTCCTCAGGCCTCGTGTTCTGAATTCAGGTAATTCCCCTTCCATTCTCACCAGATTTTTGTGAATCCTGGTCTTGCTCACACCAGCATCGAGCAGCTCCCAGTCTGAGCTGCACTGGGAATTGGCTGTGCGGGTGTGAGGGCTGGGAGGAGAAGGAGCCTGATAATGGCAGGAGCTGATCTCACTTTTCCCTGGGAACAGACTGTTCTGTGTCAGGTATCTCATATCAGACCTAAAATTCATTAGTACATACAGTACAAAACTACATTTGCTGGTCATATTAAAAAAACTCTAAACTAAACTTGGGAAGTAAAACATCTTTTGTCTCTCTTCAATTTCCTTTCACCAGGTCAGGTTTTCCAACTCCTCATGTTCTGCATTCAGGTAATTCCCCTTCCATTCTCACCAGGTTTTTTTGTGAATCCTGGTCCTGCTCACACCAGCATTGAGCAGCTCCCAGTCTGAGCTGCACTGGGAACTGGCTTTGTGGGTGTGAGGGCTGGGAGGAGAAGGCAACTCCTGATAATGGCAGGAGTTTATCTCATTTTTCCCTGGGAACAGATCCTTCTCTGTGCTCTGGGTCAGGAGATCCTGATCTGCTCTTGCAGAGCTCTAAAATTAATTATTACAGACATCACAAAAATACATTTGCTGGTAACATTAAAAAGAAAAAAAATCCAACGAAAACTTGGAAGTAAAACATCTTTTGCCTCTCTTCGATTTCCTTCCACCAGGTCATGTTTTCCAACTCCTCATGTTCTGAATTCACATTCAGATAATGGCAGGAGCTGATCTCACTTTTCCCTGGGAACAGATTCTTCTCCTTGCTCTGGGTCAGGAGTTCCTGATTAGTTCCTGCAGAGCCTCTGAAATTCATTACTGCACACATCACAATAATGCTTTTGCTAATAATATATATATTTTAAATCAACTAAAATATGGACGGAAAAAAACACCAAGCTTCAAATTAAAAAAAAAAAAAAAAAAAAGAATCTTTAGGAAAACAGATCCATTTCACCCAAGTCATTTAAAGTTTTTTTGGGGAAGTTGACAGCCCAGCCCAGGAGCTGATCTGTTTTAGCTCCAGGCTGGTCTGGGAGGAGGATGGAAGGCACAGGGTTGGATCCTGAGGGACAATTTCTACTTCAAAGGGGCTAAAAGCAGAGAGACCACATGAAAAACTCTTTATCAGGTACCTTTATCTCTCTCCCCTTGTCACAGCCACTTGTACTTCTGGGCCTGGTGCTTTTCTGTCCCCAAACCCAAATCCTACACTAAAAAAAACCCAAAAGGAGCATCAAAGAGCAGAAAAGAGTGTCTGTTCCAAGGCTGAGTGGCTCCTGGTCCGGGCTGTGGCAGGAGCCATAGATTTTGCTTAATTAAGATAAGGCTGTTGCTCTTTTGCAGATTTCCTTAATTCAGGATTTATTGATGCAGCATTACCCAGCGTTTTAAAGTGATAAAATACAGCTGCTGCAGGAGCCAAAGGCACCCTGAGCTCGGCTCTAATAGAGACAGATCTGCAGCTCTGGCCAAGCTCGGCTGCCTCCCCCAAAATCCAATAGTGAGATTCCAGGGAGAGAAGTCTGTCCCCGAGGTGCTGGGTTAGAGCCATCCCTGCTGCTGGTTTATGGTTCAGCAACTTTGCCTTTTGCAAAGTTAGTTAAAGTCTAAAATTAAATTAGTTAAGTTCTAAAATTCTTAGTTAAATTCTAAAATTATTTTTGTCATAAAAAAGTAATGTAGCCTTGCTAAGAATTTCTAAATGGAACAGAAAGAGCCAAGTGCATAATTTGTGTAAAATTTACAAGAATTGTCACAAAATGGACCCAAAATGGCTGATTGCTCACCAGGTCTCACATTTTTATAAGTTTTGGTCCATTTGCACATTGGGGTTGAATTGTCCAATCCCAGCTCCAGGCTGTGAGGTCCCATCCTTCTTGTCCCTCCCTCCAGCCCCCCTTGTTTGTGCTTTTGGCCTGAGAGTTGTCCTTGGTGTGCAGCAGGAAAAGGGTTTGTTTTGTGTCCCTGCTGTGTGCAGAGCTGAGTGACACTGACTGTGAGCTCAGAGCTGCACCCAATTTTAGCTTAAGATAAATCCACCACTGTTTTAAGAAATTTGTGTTTAAAAATAATTACCTGAAAATAAAATAAAAAAGCTAAAAATAAAATAAAAATGCACTTCTTTAAGAAAACATACACACACACAGCTCACGAAAACACCGATGCTGCTGTTGTTACTGCTGTGACTGCTTTTAATAAAATGGTCACAGAACACAGAATGGAATTGTCTCTAAAATCATGGAACCCCTGCAGGAATTGCTCTGCAAAGACCCCCGGAATTAGGATCACCTCCACCCCCAAGCCTTGAGTCAGGCTGTTTCACACCACAAGGACACAGACTCTGAGATTCAGAAGGCTGAAAATGACTCCTTTATTTCTGGGCTGTGTCTCCCTTTTCTACTATTTCACACAGACCAATTGGATTGGTGACACAAAGACAAACCTCTTCACTCCCATTGGGCAGAGCAGAGGGACAGCAAGGAGAAGTCCCTCCTGGGGAAAGGAATGAAGAACAAAGTTCCAGTTCCAAAACCATTTCTCCTGTTTACAGAAACTTCCCTGGGAATGGAATTTCAGAAAACCAAAACACCTCAGGCACAAACCAGGGCTACACTTGAGCAGCTCCTGTTGGTCTCATCCCCCACCAAGGTGTGGTTCATTCCAGGGTTCAGGTGCCCAGGAAGGAGCAAAGGCAAAGCAAACCTGGTGTCCGTTGTCACCCTGATCTTTTTCAGCCTTCTGATGTTTGCATTTTTGCAGTGGAGTTTCTCACAGATTTCATGTAAACGAAAGTGATGGAATGTAAACTGTCCTTTGTGTTTGTCATTCCTCTCTTGAGGAGGGACAATTGATGGACTTCTAGTTTGACCAGTGGGGTTGGAGAGGTGGCAACCTTATACTCCAACCCAGGGTCATTGTCCAAAATCTATATAAACCCAAGTAAGAAAATAAACTGCCCTCTTTTTGCCCTGATGACCCGACTGTGTCTTGTTCTTTTCCTGTCCTATAGCGACAGTTCCTGATACAGGTTGACACCTGGTCAGAGTCTAATAAGCCACCTGCTGATGTATCAATCCCTGAGGGTCCAGCCTGTGCAGAGAATTGGCTGAAAATAATCAGAGAGACTGCTCTTCAGAGGTGTTGTGTAAATCAAAAGGTTTCACAAATAAAAAATAACAAAATAACAAACATTACAGAAAAGAAATGATAAGCCGAGCACAGGTGTCCCAGAAAACCTCAGACACCCTGCTAGAAACACTCCAAAAAGCCCTTTACCTCCTTTGGGCCCTTTCCTAAATGCTGAATGTTCCAGGAGGGACAATCTGGCCTGCTGCCAATACGATCACCAAGAGGCTTGGAGTTACTCTCAGAGCCCAATCCATGTTCTTGTGCTGGTGCTGAGTCAATGACAGAAGAGAAAAATACAGAACTTTCTAGTTAAACTTCCTAAAATATCTAGAGGTAAACTGAAACTCTTTCCCTATTTGGAAACACCTGCTGGGTGTGGGAAATGCACTCATAGAATCACAGAATCACAGAATGTGTAGGTTGGAGGAGACCTTCAAGATCATCGAGTCCAACCCAGTCCTGACACTTCAACTAAACCCTGGCCCCGAGTGCCACATCCAGTCTTTGTTAAACACACCCAGGGATGGTGACTGCACCACCTCCCCAGGCAGACCATTCCAGAACTTTATCACTCTTTCCATGAAAAACTTTTTCCTGGTATCCAACCTGTATTTCCCTTGGCTCAGCCCAAGGCTGTGTCCTCTGGTTCTGTCAGCGCTGCCTGGAGAAAGAGCCCAACCCCCCTGAGCACAGGCACCTTTCAGGGGGTTGTGGGGAGTGATCAGGTCACCCCTGAGTCTCCTTTTCTCCAGGATAAACACCCCCAGCTCCCTCAGCCCTTCCTCACAGGGTTTGTGTTCCCAGCCCCTCTCCAGCCTCGGGGCCTCCTCTGGACGTGCTCAAGGCTCTGAATGTCCTTCCTGAGCTGAGGGGCCAGAGCTGGACACAGCACTCAATGTCCATCCTGAACTGAGGGGCCAGAGCTGGACACAGCACTCAATGTCCATCCTGAACTGAGGGGCCAGAGCTGGACACAGCACTCAATGTCCATCCTGAACTGAGGGGCCAGAGCTGGACACAGCACTCAATGTCCATCCTGAACTGAGGGGCCAGAGCTGGACACAGCACTCAATGTCCATCCTGAACTGGACACAGCACTCGATGTCCATCCTGAACTGGACACAGCACTCAATGTCCATCCTGAACTGAGGGGCCAGAGCTGGACACAGCACTCAATGTCCATCCTGAACTGAGGGGCCAGAGCTGGACACAGCACTCAATGTCCATCCCCAACTGGACACAGCACTCGAGGTGTGGCCTCACCAGTGCCCAGTCCAGGGGCAGAGTGACCTCCCTGCTCCTGCTGGACACACCATTCCTGATCCAGGCCAGGAGCCATTGGCCCTTTGGCCACCTGGGCACACATTCCTACATGTCCCTGGAATTCTCTGGATGGAATTCAATCTCCCCAATCCCCTCCTCAGTGTCTGAGGTGTCTCTCTGCAGTCGTGTCCCAGCAAAAACCCGACACGTCGCGCTACGAGCCCCAGCTGAGCGGAACAACCCGGCAGCTCATGTTTAATCCAGTTCCATTTGCCACGGATGCTGATTATCACTGAGATTTATGAAAACAACTGTGATAAATTACTTGACAAACAAGATTAAAGTCCCTGAAGTTCCTTCATTGTTTCCACCCGCTCGCAGGCATTAAAAGTGCTCTGTCACATTAACCCCAACTCCTTTTTATCTTCCCCGACTTCCAATGTCAAGAGTGTCTCCTTCCAATTATTTTCAGATTAGAATATTATTTTACAGATGCACGTTGCCCAAGCCCCCCGAGGGAAAGGCATTTCCTTCCAAGGTGACAAAGTGTCCTGAGCCCCAGGCTCTGCTCTGTGTGTCTCCAGCATCAGAGACAACCCAGCGGGGCTGCCCTGTGCACAGAGAAACGCTTAAAATAACCCCAAACAGCTTCTCTCCACTGCAAGGGCTGTAAAAACACAAATAATCAGGTCTGTTCCTGCTGTCTGATTGTTCTAAACTCGGAGCATTCCGAGGGATATTTTGGGTGAAGTGTTGGCCCAACACGACTCCACACTGGGCTGTGGCTGCTGCTTCGAAACAGGGCCTGGAATCAAACCTGGAGTTCAGCACAAATGAAGGATTTTGGGCTCAGTTTGGAGAAATGCCCTTAACTGTTGACACTTCTGTGGGGATGCTGGAATTGTTTTACAGGTTTTTAGTCATAAGTTTAGTATGGTTTGAACTTTAACCCTAGCTAGGTTAGGCCCCCTGTCCTGAAATGTTCTTACCAGAAGTTGATAAGAGTTTCCAAGACAACCTAAGTCTCTGCCTGGAGACTGGTCTTCCCATTGTCTTTTCCCCCATCCCAATGTATCTTCTCCCCCCTCCTGTCCATCAATCTCCCAGGCCCAAGACCTTCTGAGAGGTGTCGGCCAGTGGCTGGTGGATCCCCCAGAGACCCCACCCCAATTTATCTGATTTGTTGATGTTTGTGTATTGCATTTGGCATTAGCCACCTTGCTTTGTTTCATTGGTTTGCAGCTTGTGCCCACCCCTGAGACTTCTGCTGAACAAAAACCCCCTGCAGACCAGGCCCTGGGTCACTCTCCTGAGGCACAGGCCTGGGACCAGGGACTGCCCCTGTGATCCCCGAATAAAACCTTCTTCCTGAGCCTTGAGAGTGTCCCCTCTTTCGAACCATGGCCGTGACAGCCAAGGCAAAGGTGCTGCGGAGACAAGACCCACGCNACAGCCAAGGCAAAGGTGCTGCCGAGACAAGACCCACGCAAGGTACTGTTGGGGCGTATCAGAGCCAGCAGGGTGGCCCAGCCGAACGCTGGACTGGCCTGAGAGACAGATACGCAAAGCAGCACACTTCCAGCAGGGTTTGATCCACACAGGGCTGAAGCAGCACAAGGTTTTCCACATTTTATCCCAGTAGCATCCCTGGGTTTGGTCCTGCTGGAAACTCAGCGGAGATGCTGCTTCTCCCTCTCCGGCCTCGTGGTTGGGGCTGACCCAGGTGGGAAAGGGGCTGAAGAGGAGGATGGTTGAGGAATTATTATTTTAATTGTATTTGGATTTTTTTTAACAACAGCTCACTGTTCGAAGATTTTTGGGTGAAGTGTTAATTAAAAAATGAAAAAGCAAAGAGTAAAAGGACAGAGTTGACAGAGGATAAAGAGATAAAAAAAATAGGGCGTTTATTAAGCTTGTAAATAAATGAATAGCTCAGGGAATTTGGGGGGTAAAGGGGAAATCAGTTGGGGAGTCAAACTCCAATTCCAGCCTGAGTTTATAAATCTCTCAATAAATAGATGTAATTTTTCATGTTAAATATATTTTACAAATACCACATATCTAATTCAATAGATATAGATTAATGCATATTTTATAGATATATGTCAATACACATATCAATATCTATTTTATGTATCAATATAGATTTTTATATATCAATGCATATATCAACATCTACTATATCTCAATATTTTTTTATATATTGATGTCTATTTTATGTATCTCAATATATCTAACGTGGAGCAAATGGATAAATCAAGATAAAAATAAGATGTCAAGCTCCACCGCACATGTCAGATGAAAATATACCATAAACATATTTATAGTTACCACAATGCAGGAGTAGAATTTGTCAAATCCCACTGGCAGCTCTAAACCCCGTTCCTGACATGATGAAATAACCCAGGAACTGTTCCCACAAAACGGGACACGATCAAATAACCCAGGAATTGTTCCCCCATTGTCCTGGAAGAAAGAAGCCAATCTAAAAATCCCACATTCCAACGTGGAGATCAAAAATCAGCAGTGCTTAGGAGCAGTTTTATCACTTTCAGGAGATTTCTCCCCAAAACAGCTTTGTCAGAATTTTAACAGGGCCATCCACACCCCTCAGGTTTAATCTTGGTTTTGATCAAATCCCCAAATCCAACCGACTCAGAAGCTTTTCCTCATGACTGGGCCTCTCCTGCATGTCCAGATTTAAATGGAAATAAAATCAATCCTCTCTGCCAAGAGCCAACAGCAGCCATCAGGAACAGGAGTCAAGCAGCAGAACCAAGGTTTGCCTTTTCCCCGAGGCTTTCGAACCAGCCTGGCACAATCCAAAATCCAAACAGGAAAATGTATTGGGGATGGTTTAAAAATGAAGGAAGGCAGGGTGGGATTGGATACTGGGAGGGAATTCTTCCCTGGGAGGGTGGGGAGGGGCTGGGATGGAATTCCCAGATTTGCTGTGGCTGCCCCTGGATCCCTGGCAGTGCCCAAGGCCAGGCTGGAGAGGGTTTGGAGCTGGGAAGGTGTCCATGATCCCGCAAACCTGACACCAAGAGCTACAAGCAAATAAACTGTGCCAAACCCCCCATTTGGGATTAAAAACTCTTTAAAATTATTTTGAATGTGAGACAGACAGGCCCAAGCCAGAGTTTCTCCCCAGCTGAGCTCGTGCCCTTCCCAGGGGGTTCCCAGAAAGGTCCGACAGCACCAAAAATGTGGGATATTGTGGAGACCCCCACGAGCTCCTGTCTCTGCTGGTGCTGAACGGGGACAATCCCAGCCCCTCCTGCTTGTGGGGCTGTCCCTGAGCCTGTGGGCAGAGCAGGACATTCTGCACTCCCAGGAATCCCAAAAACCTTCATTTAATTGGGGTATGAGGTGTACAGTTAATGAGTTCACTGTTTTGGTCTGGTCATGATGTGGGAAATGGATTTGTAGAGGATTCCCAAAACCTCACTAAAAGCTCACACAGCCTTGTCCCTCTGTGTGCAAACTGTGAGATAAAATATCCTGACTTAGAAAGGCCACGGGATGGGACAGACATTGCTGAGAGAGAAATGGAACTGGAAACAAGTTTCAAATGATGGCCTTGCAAACAGAGCAGATATTTTGGAGAATTAGAGCTGTGAAAGATGGATTGTACCAAACCCATGTGGAGTAAAATAACCTGTGATTGGTGTTAGAAGCCTCAGCAGCATTGTGTGGCAAAAACTGATAGGCCAAAAAACACTGATAATGTTTTGTAATTAGGAAATAATTTGGGTTCTGATTGTGATGGTGTGAATTGTAACATCTGCACCATCTCACCCTTCACATGAGACTGGAAATGGAATAAAAGTTTTTAAAACGCCTCTCAAGAGCCCCGTCTCTGGGTCAGATAAGAGGATAATCCAACAAAATAAGCAACTCCTGGGTGGATAAATGGGGCAATAGAGGACACAGGGCAAGCAGACTCAGAAATCAGCTTTGTGGAACAATCTCAGAATCGCTTCTCAATGGACTCAGAAAACTAAAAACTCATAAAAATACGTAAAACACAACTGGAATATCACGGTTTACACCCACTGCTGACATTTTCAGGGCACTGCCCTCCTCACAGACACCCCAGCTGAGGTGTCTGAGCCCAAATCTCCAAAGCCCCACAACTCCAGATTTCCAGCAGCCGAGGGACTGCTCTGCCTGGGATGCTGGAGGTCCCAAGGTGGTGGTTTCTTTTCCAGCACACACAGAAATACAGCTGGTGAGCTCTCCAGCTGCTCCTCTGAGGGTGATGGCAGCCAGACTGCAGAACCTCTGCTGCTGCTCCATCAAAAGGCAGGGAACGAGAGGCACTGGGTGATTTCAGGCCCGTCACTCCCCAGGGAGAACTGACTGAAACACCAACGCTCCAGCTCCCAGATCTCTGAATTACCAGGACTCTATTATGTGAATCCATTTCCAGGCAATTAAGGATATTTAATGGCCTCGACAACTGGTGGGAACCAGCACGAAAATAAATCAGCTTCATCTGGGAGCAGAAAAAGAGCCCTCCCTACAAAAGCTGGTGGTATTAACAATTCATGTTTAACTACCCTCGTGCAACTATCAAGGTGTCACTTAAAGAGTGAGTAATGGGGAGGGAAGGATTTTAAACGATTCCCAACTAGACCCTGACCCTCTTCTTTCCAGCTATTAGCGAGTTCCTGAAGCCTTCACAGCAGTTTCGTTTGTTCTCAATCACCAGGAGTTTTAACGGTGGAATTTAAATGATTCTCTCCCAGACAGACCTAATTTTAAGAGCCATTCAAGTGACATCGCTCTGAGCTACAGCACTTGGAGGAGACACTCCTGGAGCATCCTCTGAGCTGTTTGCTCCACTGGAGCAAGGGGAAAACATGAGTTATCAGGAACAGTCCAGGATCCAGGGGATGGAGGCAAGATGCCACGAGCAAAGGACAGGTTATTCACCCAAGAAAAAAAAAAAGAAAAGAAAAAAATAATAATAAAAAATCAAATCCCTGGCAGATTTGGCACCTGGGGTTGCAGGTGGAAATCCCAGTGGCAGCAGCAGCTCTGGTTTGCAGAGATACTGAGCCCCTCCCTGGCACAGGATCATCTCCAGCCCTTTGGGAAGATCCGGGAGATTTGGGTCTGCTCACAAACCTGTGGCCGTCTCTTTGGGCCCAGCCTTCCAATCCACGCCAGAATTTCCTGCACAGAAACCAAGATAACCTTTTCTAAAGCCTCCTGCAGCAAAACCCTCCAACAAAACCCCCAAATAAATGAAGTTTGCAGAGCGAAGCTCACGCTGAGTGTTCGAGCTGCTCCTTTAGCGGGGCTCACAACCTGCTACAAACTTTTAGCAAAAAAAGAACTGAAAGGCTCTTTAAAGCCAGCGCTTTCCACGCTGCTTTATGCAGATATCTTCTGTTTAAGAGCCCTTTTTCTAAACTGTTTGATCTGAGCCGAGGAAGCCAATTACTGCAGATGCCGAGGCTTGTCAAGAAACAACCCCAAAATTCAATAAGCAGAAGAAAAGCGCAGACGTGTTCAGGTAAAGCCTCAGGGCTTGTACCGTCCCTGTCTCCCCGCGAGAGTTGTTCCAAATCACCAAACCTAACAGGAACTTTCCACTTCAGGAGCTTTCAGGCACGGTGGAGCTGCTTTGACATCATGGTTTGAAGCAGATGTCAGAGCAGCTCACGCTTGCCGTGCTTCCAGCTTGTCCTGCGCCGTGTTTTACAGAGGGAACATCTTTTCAACGTCCGCGGCGAATACATCAAGGCAGCCCCGCGTCCCCACCACCACTCTCATTTACTCCCTAACCCAGTTCTGCTCCTGCTCCTCTCCCGAGCACAAAGGGAACAGTGGGAGTGGGATGGGCCTTTCAAGTGGCCAAGAAATTCGCTCTGAAGTTCAGCCCTTGCTCCAAGCGCGGCCCCAGACTCGAAGCTGCAGGAAAAATGCCTCCAGCTTCCTTGTGGATTTTACTCACTGCACACGCTGAGAGAAAGAGGCTTATGTGAAAACTTTGCTGCGAGAAGCAGTTAAAGATGTTTTCTAGTCCTGACAATACCCTCACATCCTGATCTGCACCTGCAGATAAAAGTTACTTTTGCTACGACAAGAGTTTCGAGTGCAGCTCGTGCAGAATTCCCTGATAAGGACTAAAGCAGCTGTGCTGAGCCGAGCCTGGCGTGTCAGCTCCAGATGTTCCCACACAGGATTTGCAGCCAGAGTGGCACAGGAGGCCAATAAATCCCTCAGAGCTGCTGAAGGCCTGGGGCTGTTTATCAAACCCCCAGTTTCTGTACGAGTGACACACGAGGGGGACAGGCCACAGCTCTAGGGGATGTGTCTGCAGAATTCTTTCCCCTCTGCAGTTTTTCTGCTCCCCTGTGACAGCCCCCTTATCCCAACCCCAAGTTCCAGGTCTCCTCGGGGAGTCAAAGCTTGAACAAGGTGTTTTCCACATGAAAATTCAATAGCAGGGCCTCAAGCTGCTTTGCATGAACGAGACATCATCTTTTACAGGCGCTGTGCTTTGGCTCCAGACGTGAACTCCATGTACAACAGCTCTTCCCTGCTGCAGCCTTTCATCTTATCAGCCCTGACTGCAGGGGTGGATTTGGCCCTTGTCATCGTGCATGATATTATGTATGGCTTTCTCATTAGAGAGGGAGAAAAACCCATCCTGTTCCCAAAGCAAACTGCCTGCCAGTGCTTGGCACGTCCTGCTGGCAGCGTGTCGGAATAGAACACGGAATAAAGGTGCTTGACTCCAGTCAGGGGCAGCAGAAATCAGAAGGTTTATTTACAATCCATTCAGCCCTTTTATAACACGCTGTGCTAAAGGCACGTTATTGGTCCAGAGCACTGACACCTCTCCCATGGGCTGAGGAACAGAAACAGCAAACAACTCCTGTTGTCATGGGAAAGGAATAGTGTTCACACAAGGTTGTTTTGGGGAAAAAAAACCCCAAACAACCTGTTGAAAAGGTTTCACTTGGGAAGAGCTCAGCAATTCTCAGGCTCAGAAAATATCGGGTCCACAGCAGCACCTCTGGAGCTGCTCATCCCTGTGGCCCTGGTTTGTGCCTGAGGTGTTTTGGTTTTCTGAAATTCTTTTCCCAGGGAATTTTCTGTCAACAGGAGAAATGGTTTTGGAACTGGAACTTTGTTCTTCATTCCTTTCCCCAGGAGGGACTTCTCCTTGCTGTCCCTCTGCTCTGCCCAATGGGAGTGAAGAGGTTTGTCTTTGTGTCACCAATCCAATTGGTCTGTGTGAAATAGTAGAAAAGGGAGACACAGCCCAGAAATAAAGGAGTCATTTTCAGCCTCCTGAATCTCAGAGTCTGTGTCCTTGTGCTGTAAAACAGCCTCACATCCCTTCTCCTCTGCTCAGAGCTCTGCTCAGCCCTGGCCCTCCCTGCCAGCCCCCAGTCCCCGGGCAAACCCCGGGGAGCAGCAGTGCAGGGGAGCTTCACAGGGTGCCAAAAAGGAGATATTTTATTAAATATCAGCATGGTCTGATATCCCCAGCACATCCTTTCTCACCACCACTGTGTTGGTTTGTGAAGTGGACTGGCTTCAGCAGTGCTGAGCTGGAGTGGCTGAACCAGTGGATCCTTTACAGGGATCCTGGGCTGCCAAGTTTTTGTCCTATTAATCCACACCCTTCCTAATTTTCAGGCTTTCCTAGATTGCAGTGGATCTTCATCAGCCATTACCAACTGCATTAAATCACATCAGCAGGGAAGAGATGTTTGCAGAGCAACCTCCCTGTACAATTTCCCCTCCTTATCATTCTCGGAGCTGTGTTTCAGAGCAAGAAGACCTGCAGCATAAAATCCCCCTGAATATGAAATTTTCTGAGTAATTCTGTCACAATCCTCCCAGGACATCCTAGTCAAGGCTGAACAATCCAGTAAAAGCCCTACAGAACAGCAGAGAAATTAATCATGCATTTTTAAGTGTTTTGAACCTCCTTGTAGGATTTAATGAAGAATTCTGGGGAGTTTTTAAAGGCATAGGAAAAAAAAAAAAAGCCTCACCTAGTCTATAAATTGAGTTCTTGATGTAAATTAAGCTGATGAATATGAGGGAAGATTTTTCCACTATCTAAAGGCAATCCTGAGGCAATCCTTGATGCCTTCTTGCTGGTCGTTGTGAATTTTTTTTTTATGGCATCCATCCCCGCAGAAGTCAACAGCAGAGGTGTCATTAACTCCCCGCCAAATCACTTCCAAAGTCCCCTCCTTCTGATTTTTAATGCCCCAAATGTGGAAGTTATCCTCTGGCTGCTGCCTGAGCTGGGAACGTTGAGCTCCATTAAAAAATAAAACGCTTTTTCCTGCATAAAGCAGGGAGTAGCTGGATGCTGAAATAACCCGGGGAAAATGAAGGGGCTTAACGGGAGAAATTGAAATCAGGTACCCAGCGTGTCGTATCTTCCCGGGAAGTGCAGCAGGGGCCAGGCTGTTAAGAACTTTATGGAGTGGCTGAGAAATGGCCTTTAGCCTGAGATGAATGGGATTGGCTTTAAAACACCCTGGGCACCGGCAGGTGACAGTCAGTAAACTCCAGGATATTGTTTAAGGATTGTGGAAGATGTGGAGGGGCTGGAATGAGTCCAGAGATGGAAACGGAGCTGGGAAAAGGTTTGAGGCACCAGGAGGGGCTGAGGGAGCTGGGAAGGGGCTGAGCCTGGAGAAAAGGAGGCTCAGGGGGGACCTTGTGGCTCTGCACAAGTCCCTGACAGGAGGGGACAGCCGGGGGGGTTTGGGATCTTATCCCAGGGAACAGGGACAGGAGGAGAGGGAACGGCCTCAGGCTGGGCCAGGGGAGGCTCAGGGGGGACCCCAGCAGGAATTTGCCCATGGAAAGGGTTGTAAAGAGTTGGAAGGGGCTGCCCAGGGATGAGGTGGAGTCCCCGACCCTGGAAGTGTTCAGACATGGACGTGGCACTTGAGGACGGGGTTTAGTGGTGAGTGTGGTGNCCCTGGAAGTGTTCAGACATGGACGTGGCACTTGAGGACGGGGTTTAGTGGTGAGTTTGGTGGTGATGC
>SWJQ01000937.1:284481-296128 GCA_007252995.1 Zosterops borbonicus
TGGGGTTCTGCACTGAAGGACTGCAGGGTGACAAAGAGACGGAAAATATAAAAAGATAAAATGGGAAATATAAAAAGATAAAATCCTAAGGCATCAGCTGCTCCCAGAGCTGCAGGAGCGATGTGAGAGCAGACAAAGGGCAGGTTCTCAACAGAGCTCAGCAGGGTGGCACCAAATCCTTCAGGGACAAAATGCAGAGTGCAACACACGAGGAATTCACCAAAACCAGCCCCAAGACTGGGAGAAGAAGGGAGATCTAAAACCAAGCTGAGCCCAGATCAGAACACACAGCCCAGTGACAGCAGCTACTGGAAATACCAGAGAGGAGGAACAGGATTTGTTCCTCCACGGTCTGCACGTTTAAATCCTGCACGTTTAAATCCTGTGGGAAAAGCGAGCAGAAGTGACCATATGGAAAGTGGAATTTGATCAGCGTCTCCTCCGTGCCGGAGGCAGCACTGGGGTCTCTCCATCGCCATGGACACGGGGAGGACACGCAGCAGAGCGGAGCTCAGGGAGAGAGGGCTGCTGGAAAAGGTCACTGCTGAACGTGTCTGAGCAGAGCCAGGGGCTCGGCACCAGGATCTCAGCTCTGAGTGAGGAAATGGAGCAGAAATTCATCCTCAGACCGAAGGCGTGTGCAGGCAGCCAGTGACCACAGAGTCTCCAAACACAAAGCTCGTCCCAACACATTTCAGAGCTCTCCAAACATAAAGCTCATCCCGACACATTTCAAAAATTCTCCAAACACAAAGTTCATCCCGGCACACACCAAGACCTCCCCGTCTCCATTTCCAGCTTGCCAGTATTTCCAGGAGCAGACATGAGGCCAACAAGAGCATTTTAACCCAATATTTAATTTAATCCCTTACAAACAGGCACACCAAAACTGCTCAGAATTTTCACAACCCCTGAACACAGCAGAATCAATCCCTAATTTATAGCAGACACTGACGTCACCCAGCTCAACCCCAAAGAGGATTTGGCTCCCTCAGTTAAATTTAGCTGCTGTTAACAGGCACCAATTTCCCTGCCTGTGCATTAATAGATTTATTCTTGCTCCTGGCTGCAGCATTCCCGGAGCTGGAGGTGACAGAAGGGAAGTCACCAACGTGCCCAGGAGTGTTGGAGCTGCAGGTGGGGCCTCTGAAGAGCAGGATGGAATATTGACTTCCAGCAGAAATCATGGAAATTTGTAACTAG
Organism: Zosterops borbonicus; assembly: GCA_007252995.1. Taxonomy (NCBI): domain Eukaryota; kingdom Metazoa; phylum Chordata; class Aves; order Passeriformes; family Zosteropidae; genus Zosterops; species Zosterops borbonicus. Next base: position 285,685 of record SWJQ01000937.1, read on the forward strand.
AAACAGGATCCCAAAGGTTTGGCTGAAGAAGGGAAGAAGCCCTGCACTGCCATCACCCTGTGGCCACTCCAGAAGAAGATATTTTATGGGATTATGGAATGGGTTTTGTTGGAAGGACCTGAAATCCCATCCAGTGTCACCCCTGTCATGGCAGGGACACCTCCCACTGTCCCAGATTGTCCCAGCCTGGCTTTGGGCACTGCCAGGGATCCAGGGGCAGCCACAGCAAATCTGGGAATTCCATCCCAAGCTCTCAGCACCCTCACAGGAATCCTTCCCAATATCCCACCCATCCCTGCCCAGAGGAATGGCTCCAGGCTTAATAAACTGTTTGCAATTTTGGGTAGAATAATAAAATTNCCCCTGTCATGGCAGGGACACCTCCCACTGTCCCAGGTGCTCCAGCCTGGCCTTGGGCACTGCCAGGGATCCAGGGGCAGCCACAGCAAATCTGGGAATTCTATCTCAACCCCTCCCCACCCTCACAGGGAGGAATTTCACCCCAATATCCCACCCAACCCCTGCTCTCAGTCAGTCTGAAGCCGTTCCCTGTGTGCTGTCCCTCCCTGCCTTGGAAATCCTCTGTCCATCATCCCTGAAGGTTCCTCCAGGCACTGGAAGGTCACAGCTCGGTCACCCCGACCCTCCAGGCTGAACCATCCCAGCAGAACAAACAAGAAACACTTCTCAGTGGTTTAAATCGTGAGGAATAAAAAGCAGAGAAGGTTCCCAGCTCTCGCTGTGCATTTTTGGGAAGCCAAGGGCCCTGTTTGTTAATTCCACCATAAAACCACCATTGGCAGTTAACTGGTGCCATTCCAGAGCTTTCCGGGGGGCTTGTCTTGGTTTGGAAAGACAAGTGTCTGCCAGGGAAAGCTGGAGCTTCCCTTGGAATGGAGAATGTAAACCCCTTCCCTCTGAATTATTATAATTTTGCAATTAGGGGGCTCTCAGGCAAAGATATGGGAATGGGAATAACAGTTCTTTACCAGGAATACTAAGAATACAAAAGTAGTAGTACAACAACAACAACAAAAAAACAAACAAACAAACAAACAAACAAACAAAAAATCCTAGAAACCCTGACAGAGTCAGAACACAACCTGACACCCTGTTAGGATCAGTTCAAATAAACCCTCCTGCAGTGCCAGTTGTGGTTCTGCTGGAGCAGAGATGATCCTGTAGAAGGCCCAGTGGTGCTGAGCTGGGTCTGGTCTCCCTCTGGGAATCCAAACAGGCTGTGCTGGGGTTGTGACTCCCAGGTTTGATCCAGGTGGGAATGCTGGGCTCCTCCCCCTGGGTGGAGCATCTCCCCATGGGCTGATGGAATTGTCTCAGCCCTGCAGTGAGCCTGGATGGGCCATGGACAGCAGAGATCCCCTGGGGGGAGGATGGGCCTGGAGGGGATAAAGAACTCTGCCCCAGCTGGTTTGAATAGCAGATACCCCCAGAGTGATGAGGGACAGGTCCTGGAAGGGATAAAGAACTCTGCCCCAGATGTTTGAACAGCTGCCCATTGACAGAAGATCCACCCTGGAGTTATTAGGGATGGGTTATACAGGAGATAAATAAAACCCCCCACTTCTCCAACTAGTTTTAACAGACAGAAAATAGAATACAGACTTTTGGTTAGATCTTGCAACCCAAGGCAGGGCTGCCTTTTCCATCAGTGGGTTTGGCTGGAGCAGGAAGGAATGAGCTCCCTGTGATGGGAGAGGATGGAGATGGTGCAGGACCTTCTCCCAAAGTGTCCATCCCACAGGCACCTGGCCCAGGTGTGGCAGAATTCCCACAGGTGAATGGGATGGGAATGGTGGGAGGGGCTCCTACAGCAAGAAAAGGAGTTTTTTCCCCTCAATTTTAAATTATTATTTGAAAGATCAGGATGTCTTATCCACCTTGAAATACTCCAGCAAAATTTCCCTCCTGGCCTTTTGGGTGCAGGAGTTTTGGGGAAAGAAGGGCAAAATGGGGACTAAAATACTCAAATGAGGATGAAATCAGGTTTTAACCACCTCGAAATACTCCAGGCAAAATTTGCCTCCAGGCCTTGTGGCTGAAGAGTTTTGGGGAAGAAGGGCCAAATGGGACTAAAATACCCAAAAGGGGATGAAATGGGGATGAGATGGGGACTAAATGAGGTCTTATCCACCTCAAAATACTCCAGCAAAATTTCCCTCCAGGCCTTGTGGCTGCAGGAGTTTTGGAGAAAGAAGGGCCAAATGGGGACTAAAAAACAGTTGTCAGTGGTTAAAGTGACACTGATTGCAGTAATTTGATTTTTGGGGGTGAAGAGGCTGGAGGAAACAGATGTAAAATATTTTATTTGGACATGTGCAATTGAGATATCCCAGAGTTTCTCCTTTAAGTTGTTTTTAACTGCATTAGATGAAGTTAAACATGACACAGCTACAGAAATATGGTTGGGCTCGGCCTTAAAGGCCTTTTCCAGCCTAAATGACCCCACGATTCTGTTTTGAAACGATACATTTCAATTTGAATCAATCAAGTATATTTATTGTCACATTAAAAAAAAACTTTTAAAAACATTTAGAAGTATCTATGTGAAAATAAAATGAATTTTTTGAACCAAAGCAGCTGTGGGGGCTGTTCTGAAAGTGCTGGAAAATCAAGTGTGTGTTTATCTTTTCCCTCATTTCGTTCTGGTGCTGATTAACATCGTCCTGACTTCAGAGCAGGTTCTGGAGCCCAGTTTATCAGTTTGTGCACAGCCTCTTGCAGAGGTTTTCATCTCCCCTGCTTGGGCTCCTCAGAGGACTTTCTAATGCTGAATGTGGAGAGAAGTGTTTTAAAACAATGGATGAAAAAAAAAAATTTTTTTTTCCTTGTTTGCTCCCAAAATGTGCTGAGGAAAATCTCTGCCACTCCTGAAGAGGTTCAGGACAAATTGTGGGGAAGCTCCACAGAGAACTGGGAAAAATTTCCGAACCGATGAACTTCCCACCTCAAATAAGCCCTAGAAATGAAATTATTTTCTAAACCTGCCACCTTTACTTTGAGATTCCCTCTGTAGATCCCAAACAGATCCCCACTCTTCCCCAGGAAACACAAAGTGAAGCAGCCAAACATTTAAGTTACATTTTTTTCCCTTTCCACCACTGAAAGCCACATTCAGTTTTACCCCGTTCTGCCATCAGGACCTGTTATCCTCTGGAAAACAAAATCTAACCTCAAATTCCTGTTTGAGCATGGAGAGGGATCTCATTTCTCAGGAAAACCCAAACTTTGTGAAGGTGAAGCTGTTCAGAGTCTCCACATCCCTGCCCTGCTCCTGCCTCTTCCCCTCCAGCAGATCCTCCCAACAGCCCCACAGCTTCTGCTGCCTCCTCCCAGGGAGATTTCAGGGATTGAGGGACAATTCCTGTCAGCTGAACCTGCCAGGGCAGCTAGGAGAACATGGGGAGGTGGTGGTGGGGATGGGAATTGGAGAACCTGAGGGAAATCTTGGAATCCTGGAGTGGTTTGGGTTGAAAGGAACTTAAATCCCATCCAGTGTCACCCCTGCCATGGCAGGGACACCTCCCACTGTCCCAGGTGCTCCAGCCTGGCCTTGGGCACTGCCAGGGATCCAGGGGCAGCCACAGCAAATCTGGGAATTCCATCCCAGCCCCTCCACCCTCACAGGAATCCTTCCCAATATCCCATCCATCCCTGTCCTCTGGCAGGGGAGTCCATTCCCCCTCTCCTGTCCCTCCATCCCCTGTCCAAAGTCTCTCTCCATCTTTCCTGGACCTTCAGGTCCTGGTTGGTCACACCTCGGTCACCCCACATCTCGTTTCTGGGCTGAACATTCCCAGTTTTCCCAGACTTTCCCTTTGCTCCCAGTTCCACCCGGATTTCCAGCACCTCAGTCCTGAGCCCCATCCCAGTCTCAGCCCAAATCATGGACAGAAATCCTGAATTTGAGGCACAATTAAGGATAAACCCTTTGCTCCTCCTGGCCCCCTGAGCTGGGAGAGCTGAGCCGTTGTGTTTGTCCCTTCCTGGCAGACCACACAAACCTTGTTCACCCAAAATCACCTCTCCTGCATTTTGGGTGAATAAAACAAACTCTCCCCTCCTTTTTCTCATGCTATTGCCAACAGAACTCAGGTATTTTGCAGATTAAAACTCCTCCCAGGCTCCAGTGTCCCTGGCTCCTGTTGCTCCAGATGGGGTTTCCAGCTATCAGCACATCACCAAACAAAGATTGTCTGACTCCTTAAGGTTTGTTCAAAGCCAGTGACCTTTAGGAAAATAAAAAATATAATTCAGGATGTTATTAATGCTGGCATTTATGTGCTGATGTGTTTTAAAGCCTCTGGTTTACCAGATCCACTTCTTTTACCTACAAATTGTAGCTTCCTAAAGCAGAACCTCCCTGCTTGGAGTAACTCAAGCTCTGTTAAACTCAACATGGAAATCTCCTGCTTGCACTGGCAGTTCCTGCTGTGGAAATTGATTTTTTGAATATTTATTTGAATAAATCCCATGAGGAGCTGCTGCAGGGGGGGTTGTTGCTGTCCACTGGTTCCAGCTTTCTGCCCAGTTCCATAAGGCTTCAGAAGGGTTTTTTTCTGCTTGTTCACTGGTGACTTCTGCCCAAAGGCTACAAAGAGCATTTGGAGGAGGGGTTTGAGCCCAGGGAGAGCTGCTGGCTCGTGTTGTGCTCAGAGCCAGAGTGTGCTGCCACTGCTGGGACCCCTGACAGGAGCCGGACACTGCTCCGGTGCTGGATGTGGAGAGTAGCCCCCTGATCCAGGGAAAGGGCCCCTCTCCATGGCAGGGGGTAATGGGATGGGCCTGAAGGTCCCTCCAGCCCAGCCTGACCCAGCCCAACCCTGGCCTGAAGGTCCCTCTGGACCCAACCCAACCCATCTCAACCCAACTCAATCCAACCCAGCCCAACCCAACTCAGCCCAGACCAAACCAACTCAATCCAACCCAACCCAACTCAATCCAACCCAGCCCAGCCCAACCCAACTCAGCCCAGACCAAACCAACTCAATCCAACCCAGCCCAACTCAGCCCAGCCTAATCTAACCCATCCCAGTCCAGCTCAACCCAACCCAACTCAGTCCAACCCAACCCCACCCAAACTATCCCAAACCAACTCAGTGCAACCCATCTCAACCCAACCCATCTCCATCCAACCCAGTCCAACTCAATCCAACCCAACCAGCCCAGCCCAACCCAACCCAACCCAACTTAGTCTGGCCCAACCCAACCCAGCCCAACCCAACTCAGCCCAACCCATCTCAATCCAACCCAACCCAAACCAGCCCAACCCAACTCAATCCAACCCAATCCAACCCAACCCAGCCTGGCCCAACCCAGCCCAGCCCAACCCATCCCATTCCGCAGTTCTGTGCTGTGCCCCGTTCCCTCCCTGCTCCTCTCAGCACCAGCCCAGAGCAGTGGAGGTGTGGAAAGAAGGTGACAAAGTTCCAAGCCTCATTCTATTTCCTTGGACTCACCAAATTGCCAAGAAATGTCACCAACAGGCACCAAATCCTCTCCAGCTGCCACTAAAATCAATATAAAGCCACATCCCTGCCCTCATCATGTGTCACTGGGTTAAAGGCTTCCGTTTGGAGAGCTGGGATATTTCCTCTCCTTCTGAATCTGTTCCTGAACAATTTTTTAAAAAATAATTTTTCTTTTTGGCATTTTTAAATGAGCCAGCAGCTGAAGGCAGGGTGGCTGCCTGGGGTCTGCATCATCCCCACCCCTGGAAAAAGCATGGATGGGGCTCTGAGCAACCTGGTCAGGTAAAAGACCTGACCCTGCTCATTGCCACACAAAATATTGCATGGTTTCATGATCCTCACAATAAACTGGAGTATGGTCACTCCCTAACACAGCAGAATGTGCCAAAATAAACCCCACACCAAGATCCTGAAAAAAAAAATAAAAAATGAAGTGCCTGAATAAGAGAGCTGAATAATTCATCCAGAATTCATCCAGAAAGGAGCACAGCAGCTCTGAGTCCAGCCTGGAACAAATCTTTTCCCTGGGAAGGGAACGTCTTCATAGCTGGCTCAGCTCTTCATAGCTCTCACAAGGAGCCTTCCAGTCAGGTAACACTGGACAGTCACTCATCCTCGGGGAGAGGCTGAAACCCAAACAGAGCTGTCACTGGAGCTGTGCACCTGTAGCCTTGGTTTTGTGCTTGAGATGTTTTGGTTTTCTGAAATTCATTTCCCAGAGAATTTTCTGTAAAGAAAAGACATGGTTTTATAAACTGTACCTATGTTTTCATTCCTTTTTCTAGGAGGGACTTCTCCTTGCTGTCCCTCTGCTCTGCCCAATGGGAGTGAAGAGGTTTGTCTTTGTGTCACCAATCCAATTGGTCTGTGTGAAATGGTAGAAAAGGGAGACACATCCCAGAAATAAAGGAGTCATTTTCAGCTTCCTGAAGCTCATTCTTCTTGATGTCCCTCTGGTCTGACCAATGTGAGTGAAGAAGTTTGTCTTTGTTTCACCAATTGAATTAGTCTGTATAAAATAATATATAAAAAACACATCCCAAAAATGAAAGAGTCATTTTCAGCCTTCTGAATCTCAAAGTCTGTGTCCCTGTGGTGTAAAACAGTGTCACACACCCGCCTCCCTGGCGGGGGAGGGTGTCAGCTCTGCCCCTCGGGGTGCTCAGCACCCTCCCCGTGGGCTGCCTGAGGGAAAAACAAGTCACATTTCCTGAGAAAATTGGGGTTTGGCATCTTTGTTTTCATGGCACAATGGGACAGAACAAGACTTTCTGAAAGAGGGTTAAAAAAAAACAACCCAAGCCAGAGGATGGGTTAGAGAAGGCACCTGAGGTGGTGGAGGAGACGGAAGCTGGAATTCTCTCCTGTCTGGGAGGATGCAAGGAGGCTCAGCTGGATCACTGCTGTCCCAAGGGAAGGGACTGTTCCTAAACTGGTGCTGAAAGAATAAACACAGAACAAAGCTTGTCCCATAAATACAGAGCCAGCCCAGTCAGGGTAACTCTGCCTGGTCTGTTTGGTACCCGAGATGGTTTTTCTGGGATCTGGGAATGGGGCAGGGCAGGAACTGGGCACTTGGCTCTTCCCCAGGCCAGGAATGAACACCAACAGCTCCAGCGTTCACCCCCTGCCTCACACTCCACCCCTCGCCAAGAGCAGTTTCCAAGCCATAAACACTCCACTTCCCTGAGAGCTTTGTTTCTGAGAGACAAACCCTGTGCACCAGCAGGTTTTCCTGAGGAAAACACCTCCCTGGCTCTCTGAGGATGTGCACAGGAGACAGGCAAATTCCCTCCCCAAGCCCTGGGAAAGAGTCAGGGAACAGCTCGAGGCATCTGAGGCGAGACACCTCCAGCTCCTGGCAAATTTATCACAAGTGAGAACACAGCAAAAGCCAAAATTGCTTTGCAAGGTGGCAATTTATAGCCAGGCTGAGGCCTCGGCTCTGTGCTAGTGCAGAGTTTAGCACATTCCCCCTGCCCCAGGCCCTCGCTCCCCTTCCCCACCTGAGGATTCCTGTCTACCAAGTCCCACCCACATGAAAAAACAGGCAGGGAAACATCTCTGCTGCCATCCCGGCCCCTCAGCCTGCTGTGTGAGCAGACAGGCCCCAGCTGTAGCACAGCCACTGCTGAACCCCCTGCAGTCCCTGAGCCTCCATCCCCAATCCCGGGATAGTCCCAGAGCCTCCATCCCCAATCCCGGGATATTCCCAGAGCCTCCATCCCCAATCCCGGGATATTCCCGGAGCCTCCATCCCCAATCCCGGGATATTCCCAGAGCCTCCATCCCCAGTCCCGGGATATTCCCAGAGCCTCCATCCCCAATCCCGGGATATTCCCGGAGCCTCCATCCCCAATCCCGGGATATTCCCGGAGCCTCCATCCCCAGTCCCGGGATATTCCCAGAGCCTCCATCCCCAGTCCCGGGATATTCCCAGAGCCTCCATCCCCAATCCCGGGATATTCCCAGAGCCTCCATCCCCAATCCCGGGATATTCCCAGAGCCTCCATCCCCAATCCCGGGATATTCCCAGAGCCTCCATCCCCAATCCCGGGATATTCCCAGAGCCTCCATCCCCAATCCCGGGATATTCCCAGAGCCTCCATCCCCAATCCCGGGATATTCCCAGAGCCTCCATCCCCAATCCCGGGATATTCCCAGAGCCTCCATCCCCAATCCCGGGATATTCCCAGAGCCTCCATCCCCAATCCCGGGATATTCCCAGAGCCTCCATCCCCAATCCCGGGATATTCCCAGAGCCTCCATCCCCAATCCCGGGATATTCCCAGAGCCTCCATCCCCAATCCCGGGATATTCCCAGAGCCTCCATCCCCAATCCCGGGATATTCCCAGAGCCTCCATCCCCAATCCCGGGATATTCCCAGAGCCTCCATCCCCAATCCCGGGATATTCCCAGAGCCTCCATCCCCAATCCCGGGATATTCCCAGAGCCTCCATCCCCAATCCCGGGATATTCCCAGAGCCTCCATCCCCAATCCCGGGATATTCCCAGAGCCTCCATCCCCAATCCCGGGATATTCCCAGAGCCTCCATCCCCAGTCCCGGGATATTCCCAGAGCCTCCATCCCCAATCCCGGGATATTCCCAGAGCCTCCATCCCCAATCCCGGGATATTCCCAGAGCCTCCAGCCAGGCAGGATCCGCAGGCGAACACCCACAGAGCCCTCCGAGCTGCTCTAATCCAATTTATGCCCACTCTGTGTTTGTGCCAAACCCACAGCGCCTCCTCCCTGCTCCCACACACATCTGGTCACCAGCACTTCCCAAACAAACTCCAGCCAGCAGAGCCAACTTTCCTGGGTTGGGGTTTATTTATTGATTTTCCTGCTGTCTCTGCGCTCCAGCTGCCTCAAATCCCAATAATTGTGGCCCTTCCACTGTGGGACGTGCCCTGTCAGGGGTAGGAAATGCTCCTGAAGGCTCAGAAGGGCTCAGCCCCTCTTTCTGGCACTGAAGGATTCCCATAGAAGCCTGATGGATTCCCCTGAGCCCATAGAAGATCCAATGGATCCCCCACTCCAGCTCCAAAGGATATTCCAGGGTGGGCAGCATACACACACACACACACACACACACACACACACACACACACACACACACACACAAAGGAAATTTAAGGAGTTACACGCCCAGCCCAGCTCTCAGTCCCATAATTCACATTTCTGCTTGCATTGGAGCCTCCCTGGGGGTTTATCCCGGTTAAAACTGGCACTGCAGCAGCTGAAAGGTGCAATGATGCTGCATGAAACGGGGAAAAGCTGGAATGCTTAAAGCCAACAAATTTTGTAGACAGGACTCAGCTCAGTTTTAGGGTCACCAACGTGGAGTGGGGCCTGAATAAATAAATAAATTTATCCTGGGGGTTTCCCTCAGCCACCACCACCTGGGAATATCACATCAGCACCGTTTTCCAAGGGAAAGTTCTCTCTCCAAGGGAAGATGTCAGTTCTGCCTCTGCCCCAAGCCTGGCCCAGCTGGTGCCACACAATGTGATCATCAACTTTAAATAAAGCTGCTTTTACCCTGACTGGAACCCACTGCGAAGCACACCCCTCCAAATCAGGCTGATCTGGGGGGGTTTTATAGGGATTAAACCAGTCCAAAGGACATCCAGGGCACACTTTGAACAACCTGAGCTTCTTCAGAAGGAAACGAGCTGGGGAGGAGTTCAGAGGCAGGTTTGGGGAAATCTCTGCTCTTCAGGCAGGTGAGGGGGCAGAGCAAAGCTTGAGTTTATAACAGACTGAAGAGAATCCACATCTTCACAGAAGGAAGCAAGGATTGCTCCCAGAGCTTGTGGGAATAACAATCATCAAAATCCCCATCGGCTTCAGGAAGAGATTTCCTTTTTTATACACAAACCTACTTTAATTTTTAAATTTTTAATCGAGACAGATGATCCACAGAGCTGGGACCCTCAGAGCTGCAGCTCTCCCAGGTGAAGGGAAAACCCAAGAGCAGCTGGTTTCCATCAGGGAATGTGGCAGGACAAGGTCCCTGAGCTGAAGGACCTCCCACCTCCTGGTGATGCCTTTTGGGGCTACCTAAAAACAGAGGCCAGACAGAATTAAGGCAATAAAAAGCAGTTTATTTCTATTTATTGAAGGGCCCTCAGGTACATTCAGGGCAGACAAAGCCCCCCAGGGGCTGCACCCAAAAATGGCCCATGGCTCACGGGTTTGCACACTTGGATCAGTTTGGGCCATTTGCACATTGGGGGTTCATCTCCCAATTCCAGCTCCAGGTCATGAAGTCATTGAGCCCAAGTTTGCTGCCCCCAAGTCACTTTTGTTCCCATCCCTGGGGGCCTGAGGCAGTGAGGGGCCCTTGATTGCCAGGCCTGGAGAGGGATTGTTGTGTCTGCCCCAAATGGGGGAGCAGCAGCTCCCACTGGGTGTGGGGTTTGGGGTTCTGCACTGAAGGACTGCAGG
>SWJQ01000937.1:323794-334410 GCA_007252995.1 Zosterops borbonicus
AAAAAAAAGAAAAAAGCAGAGCTGGCACTTCATGAGAGGATTGATGGGCAGGGTGGGATTTGCTGAAATGCTGGACTTGGAGCCTTTTCCAGCCTTAATGATGCAGTGCTAAAGGTTCCTGCTGGGGTGAAAGCTCACATCCCTCTTTTAACCTTATCCCAAAATACAACTGCTCTAAAGGCTCTTTGGACACGGTGCCAATGAGAGGTTTTTCCCTTTGCTGCCAGCAGCTTTCCTCCCTAAATTTCCACCCTTTATTCCCCACATTGTATCTAGTTGCTCAATTTAGAGCAACCCGTATTTTCCTGCACTTCTGAAGCCATAAACTGATTTTCTGCCTGATGGGCACAGACAGAAATTCCCTGAACGTGGGGCTGGAGAGCCGAGCAGCTCCAACCTTTAACGAGGTGTTCCCAGCTCAGGTCCTGCTCAGCTCTAACAAGCAGCCCTTTATCATCTCCATCATTTAATTTAACTCTCAGCCTTCAGATGCTGCAGAGCAGACTTGTTTTACTTCATCTACATCTCTATCGACCTGCCTGTCATTTGCATTATTTATCAAAGCCTGGCAGAGCGTGCAGAGCTCCACCAAAAAGCTGCTGGAACAGGCAGGCCCTGCCCAGACAAGCTGCTCTTTTAAAGAGACAAGGTTTGACATGATGGGAAGGGCAGGTGGGGCACAGAGCAGGGGCTGGACACGACAAATTCCCTGTTTTTCACTGAGATCATCTCAGGGATGCTGAGGAGGAAGGGAGGGCTCCCTGCAGCCCTTCCTGAAGCTTTCCCCAGGTTTTAAACTCATTTTGTTGCCTGAAATACCTGACATTTCCTGGGGGTGCTGCTGGGGCTGTCACAGGTTTGTTCTCTGTGGTTATTGCAGCAGGAGCCCCAAAAAGGTCCAGGAACCACAGCAACCCCCAGGGTGGGGGTTCCACCCAGGCCTGGAAGGTTTGACATAAATCCCACCCAAAAATTCTCAACAAAAAAGGGCTACACAAATCTCACCTGAAAATTGCCACAAACTAAGCAGGGCAATACAAATTCCACCCAGAAATTCCCACAAACAAAGCAGGGATGCACAATTCCCACCTGAAAATTCCCCCAAATCAACCAGAGCTACACTAATTCCACCCAGAAATTCCCTAAAGCAAAACAGGGCTACACAAATCCCACCTGAAAATTTCCATGAACAAAGCAGGGATACACAATTCTCTCCTGAAAAGTCCAAAGAACAAACAAGGGCTACACAAATCCCACCCCAAAATTCCTACAAACAGAACAGGGCTATACAAATCCCACACCCAAATACCCACAAACTAAGCAGGGATACACAAATCCCATCCCAAAATTCCCACCAACAAAGCAGGGATAAACAAACCCCACCTGAAAATTCCCAAGAGCCAACCAGTGCTGCAAAAATCTGGACTAAAAGGTCTAAAGAGTAAAACAGAGCTACACAAATCCCACCTGAATATTCCCACAAACAAAGCAGGGCTACACAATCCCCTCTTGAAAATTCCGAAGAATAAACAAGGGCTACACAAATCCCACCCCAAAGTTCCTACAAACAAAGCAGGGTTACNAAAATTCCGAAGAATAAACAAGGGCTACACAAATCCCACCCCAAAGTTCCTACAAACAAAGCAGGGCTACACAATTCCCACCTGAAAATTCCCAAGAGCCAACCAGTGCTGCAAAAATCTGGACTAAAAGGTCTAAAGAGTAAAACAGGGCTACACGAATCCTGCCTGAATATTCCCACAAACAAACCATGGCTACACAAATCCCACCCCAAAATTCCCACAAACTAATCAGGGATAAACAAATCCCATCCCAAAATTCCCACCAACAAAGCAGGGATAAACAAATCCCACCTGAAAATTCCCAAGTGTTGGAAAAATCTGGACTAAAAGATCTACAGAGTAAAACAGGGTTACACAAATCATGCCTGAATATTCCCATAAACAAACCATGGCTACACAAATCCCACCCCAAAATTCCCACCAACAAAGCAAGGATAAACAAATCCCACCTGAAAATTCCCAAGAGCCATCCAGTGCTGGAAAAATCTGGACTAAAAGATCTAAAGATGAAAACAGGGCTACACAAATCTCACCTGAATATTCCCACAAACAAATCATGGCTACAGAAATCCCACCCCAAAATTCCTACAAACAGAACAGGGTTACACAAATCCCAACTGAAAATTCCCACCAACAAAGCAGGGATAAACAAATCCCACCTGAAAATTCCCAAGAGCCAACCAGTCCTGGAAAAATCTGGACTAAAAGGTCTAAAGAGTAAAACAGGGCTACACAAATCCTGCCTGAATATTCCCACAAACAAACTTGGGCGACACAAATCTCACCCCAAAATTCCCAAGATTAAAACAGGGCTACATAAATCCCACCCCAAAATTCCTACAAACAAGCCAGGCCTACACAAATCCCACCTGAAAGTTCCAAAGAGTAAAACAGTGCCTGAAATCCCCTAAATGTGGCTACACAAAATTCCCTTTTTTGGAGCCATTTCATTTTGATGCAATTATTAACTTTATTAAATGGGAATAAAACATCAACTCCCTGACCCCAAACACACAAAGATCCTGGAGTGAATTTCCAGGTGTGTTGCTTTGGACTCTGGTATCCTCCTCTTGATAGCAGCTGATGGATTTTAATTTATTTATTTTAATTTATTTATCCATCTTCATCAGGGCATTGCCACATCTCTGAATGCTTGTATCACCCATCAAACAAAAGCCAAATCCACTTCAAATAACTTTAATAACTTCTTGCACCTTAAGAAACCTGCACAAAAACAATAAGCAGAGAGGGATGCACACTTGACAACACCCAATTAGTACAAGTTATTTTCATTCCCACAGTTCTGAACCCGGCTCCAGTTTGAACTTTAATGAGTTTAAAGCACCAAGAGCCCTCACGCTGATCCATTGGACCAGAATGAGATTCAAGCACTACTTCAAAACTTATTTGCATCGAGAAATACAAACCAGGAGGCATTTGCATCTCACCAGGGGCAGTGTCAGTTCTTTAAGGATTCACATCTCCTCGTTTTAGTTGATTTTAGGAAGAGAAGGAGGTGACCAGAGCCCCCCAAGAGGAGCAAGGAGCCTCTGATAAGCTCCACATGAAGGGATTCAACCACTAAACAAAACCCAGAACCTCTCACCTGAGTCTTAAAAAAGCTGCTGCAAAATTGGGGTGTTTCTTTTTAATAATTGTAAAAACCCTTTGGTGAGGCAACTTTAAATGTTCTTTTAGCCATCTTTTGATAATCCAGTTTTTACAGAAGGTTTTCTAAGACCCTCAAGATGTCCCAGAAAGCACAGGATGGGCTTAAACCATTTCCAGCTTTGCAGAGGGCTCAGGACCTCTGTGAGATTCACTCTGAGGGTTCAGGCTCAGTGTTTCCAGCTCTTCTGAATCGTGGAGAGGCTGGAGAGAGCCCAGAGGAGGCCCCAGGGTGGTCAGAGGGATGGAGGAAAGGCTTGGGAGGGTTGGGATTGTTATCTTTGGGGTGACCTCCAAGGACCTGATGGAGCTGCAGGAAACAAGGAGAGAGAAAATTCCCAAGGGATGGAGGGACACAGGGAATGGCTTCCCTTCCCACAGGGCAGGGATGGGTGGGATATTGGGACTGAATTCCTGGCTGGGAGGGTGATGAGGAGCTGGGATGGAATTCTCAGAAAAGCTGTGGCTGCCCCTGGATCCCTGGAAGTGCCCAAGTGTGGGAATTCCAGGCACAGAAAATTCTCTAAACCTCGTGCCTGCAGGCCCAAACACAGAAATGAATACAGGGTTTGACCTGAGACCTTGGAAAAGGCTTCCGAATTTAGAGACCATCAGCAAGAACGTGGGTTTGTAGTTTAGCTAGAAACATATTAAGCTCGGTAGAGGAAAGTTTGAAGGTTTTAAAGTTTGGATATAGAAGCAGTTACAGAAATAGTAAAAAGATTTTAAGGTGTAGCAAGTAAGTTTGTGTGTCACTACAGGATTTGATAAAAAATGCCCCCACTGTGGCAGGACATTTTAATTAGCCATTGCTAAAACAAAAAAAGTTAAAACAATGATAAACACACATAAACATAAAAGTTAAAACAATCTCTGTGGCAGTAGATTATTGGGTAATGAACCTTTAAAACCCCTGTAACCTGGTGACCACTGGCCATGAACACCTGGCATGTGCAGTGAAGATGTTCTCACTCCTTGAGATTGGGCAGGAATTCAGGTTTTAAGAGGCAAAAATTAATGTTTTAAGACGTCTCCCAGTGCTCCTGTCTCTCTCAATATCCTGATATCCAAGGCCAGGCTGGAGCAGCCTGGGACAGTGGGAGGTGTCCCTGCCATGGCAGGGGTGGCCCTGGGTGGGATTTCAGCTCCTTCCAAGCCAAACCGTCCCAGGATTCCGTGATTTAATCCTGCAGGGAGAGCAGAGGGAGTGAACAGCTCATTCCTGGAGACACTCAGGGATATCCTGCCAATCCCAATCCTGCCCCAAGGAGTCTTCAGGGAAGATGCACAAACCAGATCCCTCAGGACCATCTTGTGTCTCTCCCTCACCCCCAGCCCTAAAAAACCTGGGAATTCCCCATGGGAATCATCTCTGGATCCTTCTGGATCCTTCCAGTACCTTCCAGAACCCTCAGGGCCATCCCAGATCCTCCAGAACCATCCCAGAGCGATTCTATCATCACCAGGAAGTAGGGAATTCCTGATGGGAATAATCTCCTGGATCCTTCCAGAACTTTCCAGAACCTTCCAGATCCCTCAGAGCCATCCCAGAGCCTCCCAGACCTTCCTGGATATCTCAGGACCATCTTGGATCTCCCCGGTGCCCAAAAATCCGTGAATTCTCCATGGGAATCACCTCTGGATCCTTCCAGAACCTTCCAGATCCTCCCTGGACCTTTCAGATGCTTCCTGGATACCTCAGGACCACCTTGGATCTCCTCAATCCCCAAAAATCTGGGAATTCTCCGTGAGAATCATCTCTGGATCCTTCCATAACCTTCTAGATTCCCCCTGGATCATCCCAAATTGTTCCAAACCAGATCCATCTCTGGACAGAACCAGGACTGTGAACACCCAGGCCTGGCCCCGAGCTGATCAGGAATTCCAGCCCCCTGAGCCCAGGCCTGGAGAGAAAGTGAACTGTAAATCATTCCCAAGGCACTTGCAGATAAGGCCTAAACCAATTAATATCAGAATTATTGATGCACAGCAAATATTTTGCAACTAATTTATCTGAAACTCTGCCACCACTTCCCGTTTCCCAGCATTGATTTATAAATCATTGAACAAACAGTGGCATGTCCAATAAATACTTTATGAATGTTTGCCAGCCATTTATCTTACATAATATGATATAAATACATTGCAAATACCGCAATGTTTGAGGAGACTGTTTATAAATTACAACTCGAATATCATCAACAGTTTATAGGAGTGTTGCTCCCTTTGTCCAACACAAGGGATTTAAAGGGGATTTTCTAACCCAGGCCGTTCTATGATTTTATGACAAGGTTTTATGATGTATTTCGCTCTAAATTACCGCGACCACATTTTCTATCCCAGCAGAGCACTGACATCACTGCATTTGCCAACCTGCCCTCTCTTTCAACCCTAAACCCCGGGAGGATTTGGGAGGAAAATGCTTTCTTTCCCCTCCTTCATCAGCCTCTCAAGATGCCCTGGATCCTGCTGTTCTGAGCACACCCTTTTAGCAACGAGAGCCCTCCAGAGCCCTGGGGAGCCCGAGGCGCTGATTGAAAGTCACGAGCTGCTGGGGTTTGTGCCTTATCAACTTGATTTTCCTCTGCCTTTTTAATACACAAAATATCACTGGGGGGTAGCAGGGGAGGAGGGGGACGAGCCTGGTTTGAGTTTGTCGCTGATTTCTGCCTCGCTCGCGCCGAAAAGTTGTCACTGAGAGCAAGGCTGGAAAGGGCTGGGTTTGATCACAGAATTCACAGAATTCACAGAATCACAGAAATCACAGAATTCATGGAATTCACAGAATTCATAGAAATCACAGAAATCACAGTGTTACAAGCGTATAATATAAAGTTGGCTTTTTGCAAGATGTGTGCTATAGGATTAATAACTTTGTGGTAAGGATATAAATTAGGCATACTAGTGGTAGTAGTTGATATAGGAGTTGCTTGAACCATCTGTTTGGTCAGGAGAACATCCAGTGAACATGTAAAGAAGACTCTGCTATTGATACACCAACAATCAGCATCTCCCACCTGAACAAAGTACAGACCAAGGCCCAAGATGAAGGTGATAATGAGGAACACAACCTAAAAACACACGTGCTCTAAAAAGGCTGACCCAAGGAGGGGCCATGCAAAACAGTTCCTGGAATATGGAAACTAGTTTATGGAAAAATAAGAATATTCAACAGATTGATACGATAGAAAGGGTATTTAAAGAATGTCTCTGAAATAGCAGGTTGTGCACTTAGATGAATGCCAAGTCACCCAGCTGGCCTTACTGCCTTTACTTAATCTGTCCCTTAATTGTCTTATTTTTTTTATCATTAAGCCTATTTCTTAAAATTTACCAGGAAAGTGAACTCTGTTTTTCACAACAGAATCACAGAATCACCAGGTTGGAAGAGACCTTCAAGATCACCAAGTCCAGCCCAGCCCCAACACCTCAACTAAACCCTGGCCCCGAGTGCCACATCCAGTCTTTGTTAAACACACCCAGGGATGGTGACTGCACCACCTCCCCAGGCAGACCATTCCAGAACTTTATCACTCTTTCTGTAAAAAAACTTTTTCCTGAAATCCAACATGTATTTCCCTTGGCTCAGCCTGAGGCTGTGTCCTCTGGTTCTGTCAGCGCTGCCTGGAGAAAGCCAGGTGTGGGCTGGGCCTTGAAAAACTCCCAGTTCCAGCCAGGAAGGGATGGAAAAGTTAAATGTGTTCCAGAGGGCTCCCAGTAAAGCAGAGTGAGGCAGCAGAACCCCTGAGCTCATGCAGTGCCACTGCTCTTTTTTACACCACAACAACACAGACTCTGAGATTCAGAAGGCTGAAAATGACTCCTTTATTTCTGGGATGTGTCTCCCTTTTCTACTATTTCACACAGACCAATTGGATTGGTGACACAAAGACAAACCTCTTCACTCCCATTGGGCAGAGCAGAGGGACAGCAAGGAGAAGTCCCTCCTGGGGAAAGGAATGAAGAACAAAGTTCCAGTTCCAAAAACATTTCTCCTGTTTCCAGAAAATTCCCTGGGAAAGGAATTTCAGAAAACCAAAACACGTCAGGCGCAAACCAGGGCTACACTGCTCCACCTTTTTTCCTCAGTGTCCACAGGAATGGCACAGGAACAGGATCTGGTCCCACTTCCAGGTGGCAGCTGCTCACCTGCATCTCACCTGGGTGACAGGAGGTCACTCCTGACTCACTCAAGGCTGCTGCTGAGTTTGGAATTACTCTTTTCCTTTCCTGCCCAGCTCTGGGTAAATCCTGGAGGAAAAAAACCAACCAAACAGAAATTACTAATAAAAAGCATGAACAAATTTGGCAGTTTAGTTGTAGCTATTTAGGGAACTTGTCTTACCTGTAGTTCAGTCCCACAACTTTGATAAACATTAAGTCATATAAAGATATTGCACAGTTAATTGTTAAACTCACCTAAATAATTCATGGAATCACAGAATCCTGGAATGGTTTGGGTTGGGAGGAGCTTTAAATCCCACCCAGTGTCACCCCTGCCATGGTCAGGGACACCTCCCACTGTCCCAGGTGGCTCCTGGGCACTTNATCACAGAATCCTGGAATGGTTTGGGTTGGGAGGAGCTTTAAATCCCACCCAGTGTCACCCCTGCCATGGTCAGGGACACCTCCCACTGTCCCAGGTGGCTCCTGGGCACTTCCACGGATCCAGGGGCAGCCACAGCAAATCTGGAAATTCCATCCCAGCCCCTCCCCACCCTCCCAGCCAGGAATTCCATCCCAAAATCCCATCCATCCCTTCCCTCTGGCATTGGGAAGCCATTCCCTGTGTCCTGTCCCTCCATCCCTCATCAATCATCTCTCACCATCCGTGTTCTCCTGGAAGGTGCAATGAGGTGACCCCGGAGTTTCTCTTCCCCAGGCTGAGCAATCCCGAAGAATTCCCCGTATCTCAAAGGCACTGCAGCCCCATCCTGCCCTGGGGAGCAGCAGGGAATGCCCAAACACATCTGAGCTCCCTGGACACTCTGGAAGTTCTCCCTGGGGGGCAGAATCCTGCCTCAGGTGCAGTTTGGTTTTCCCAGCCTGGAATCTGTGGCATCACAGCCATGGCAGGGCTGGGATGTGTCCGCTTGTTCCAGTCCTGCTTTATCTCGGCCCAGGTCAGGATGAAAGACACGGGAAATGTAGAGTTGAGTTTGGTCTTGGGTGTTTGTTATATTTTATCTATTTACACTATTTACAGCGTGAGCTCCAAACTGCCAGTTAGAGAAACGAGACAAAATGGATACCCTCTAACTTTTACCAGGGATATTTAAGAGATAATTACTCAGTATTAAAGTGACACTGATATTGTTTATGTTTTTGACCCAATAATGACCATTTGGGGTTTGCAATTGCAGACACCCTTCACCCAGTTAGAGAAAACCACCCAAATCAGTGAAGGAGAAGGAAGAAGAAGGTGAAGAAGAAGAACTCAGACAACGCCCTGAACCCCCCACCTCGGCCCACACACATCACTGTGTACCAAAACCCCAACCCTGAGTTTTCACCCTGTGAGATCACACAATTCTATTCAAACCACACCCCACAGCCCCAGGGCTGTCACACAATCTCTGGAGTCTGTTCCAAGGCCTTGGGTCCAATGTGGTGNTCTCTGGAGTCTGTTCCAAGGCCTCAGGTCCAATGTGGTCCCTGCCCGAGGCTCAGCACCCCCAGCTCAGGAAACCTGAGATTTTCATCCTCCAGGGTTCCAGCACCCCCAGGGAGGACTGGCAGCACTCCCTGCTGGCCCTGATTGATTTTCAGCTGCCCACATTCAGACTTCCAGCTTTATTAAATCCCAGCAGCAGGGATTGCCCCAAGGGCAGGAATGGGCACTGAGTGCTGCTGGAGTAACTGCCCGGAGCAAAGGAGGGATATTTGGTGTTTTCCCAGCTCTGCCATGAATTCCAGTTTCTTTACTGCACAGAGCAAACGAGGGATATTTGGTGTTTTCCCAGCTGTGCCATGAATTCCAGTTTCTTTATTGAGATTTTCTCTTTAACTCTTTTACAGAATGGTCTCAGGCTGGGGTGTTTTTNACTGAGTGCTGCTGGAGTAACTGCCCGGAGCAAACAAGGGATATTTGGTGTTTTCCCAGCTCTGCCATGAATTCCAGTTTCTTTACTGCATGGAGCAAACAAGGGATATTTGGTGTTTTCCCAGCTCTGCTGTGAATTCCAGTTTCTTTATTGAGATTTTTCTCTTTAACTCTTTTACAGAATAGGGTCAGGCTGGGGTGTTTCTAATCAGAGAATCATGGAAGGCACTGGAAAAATCCATTTCCAAGGCCCTGCAGGGACACCTGCCCCTGTCCCAGGGAGCTCCAAACCCCATCCAGCCTGGCCTGGGACACCTCCAGGGATGGGGCAGCCACAGCTTCTCCCCTAAAAGGGGCTGATTGTTCTTATTTTTAATTTATTCTTATCTTTATCTAACGGATAATGACACTTATTAAAATCAAGATAATCCAGTTGCATCTTCCCAGCGATGAGCAGGATTTCTGGGGATCAGAACAACTCCTGATTTTTCCCCTGAGGAATGGGTGGTGTGTCCCTGAAATCTGCTTTCCTCCATTTGCTGCCCATCAAGGAAAGGTTTTAATTCCTCCCCTCCAACAAGACCAAACTCCAAGTCAGTCTGAGCCTTCTTTATTGCTCTCACTCTTACAAGGAAGGCTTTAATACCAGACAGGTAATTTATTTTTCTTAATTTAAAGGCAAAGTTCCAGCTTGATGGGCTCACAGCCCCACCAACACCCCCCCCCTTCCTTTCCACAGCTTTAAAAAAGTGACAAGTGACATTTAAAGGAGCCAAAACAACCTAAAAATTAATAACTTGCAATACACACTACATTAGAGCCTTAAATCTTCATGCAGCTTGAAAATATCTATAAAAGCACTAGATTTGCCATGGCCAACGTGCCAAATTCCTTCAGGGACTTTTTCCAGTGGGGAGTCAGGATGAAATTGTGTTTATCAATCTTTGGAACACTTGCAATTCATTACTGAAAAGGGCAGCTTATTCCAAGAAGATTTTTAAATCTCGCAGCAAAATATTGCCAGCCTGGGAAATAACTTGGAGCAGGAGAAGTGCTGGGACAGGCCCTGGGATGGAGATCCCACCCCAGTATTCCCAGGACAGGGGAATTTCAGTGTCCCATGGATGTTTGCAAAAGTGACCATGAGTGAGGGGGAAAAAAATCTGATTTTTCCCAAAATTTTTGAGAATCTGTTATTTAGACCCATCAGTTGGTTGGTTTTTTTTTTTTTTTTTTTTTTTTTTTTTTTTTTTTTTTTTTTTTTTTTTTTTTTTTTTTTTTTTTTTTTTTTTTTTTTTTTTTTTTTTTTTTTTTTTTTTTTT
>SWJQ01000938.1:15152-36417 GCA_007252995.1 Zosterops borbonicus
AAATATCACAATGCTTCTTTGCTTACTTTAGATTTAAATAGAACTTAATGTGTGGTAGAACATTATATAGCTAGTTTCATTCCTTTCTGTCATTTTTTAAGGGGTAAGCTCCATAAATAGCTGCAAATTATTAAAAATTTGTGATGTTTTATTACCTTTTAAAATACATAGGAGGACCCCATAATTTCTTTTTGACTCGTATTTTCCTGCCCTTCATTTTCTTGTGCTGTAGTAGAATTTGAATAGTAGGAGAGTCTTGACAAAAAAATTTTAAGAGGAAAACTTATTATCTTTTTCTCTCTTCAGTTTAGAAATCAGGACTTACATCTGGAGCAGGAAACTGAAAATTAAATATATTCCAATGTCAGTTCTGACTGTGGCTCACCTTTTGACTGTAATAAATAAGCCTTTCTTTCATCTAGTTTCTTATTCTATGTTATGACAAAGAAACACAAACATTTGCGAAGCATTCTGAAATTTCTGGAAAGAAATTACATCACACTATGCATTTTTTCATTATTTCTTGGAATGTATATAGGTTTTCTAAATATTGTTCTGCTTTGCTGAGCAAAAGTAAAAATGAGGTGCCTTAAACTTGATCGAAGAGTCATTTTGGCAAGAAAAAAATTCAGTAGATTGAGAGTTTAGAATAAATCTATTTGGTCTTAATTCTTGTAACCCTATAATTTGGGAATTTTCAGTTATGAATAATGCTTATCAGTTGAAGCAATGCAATTATCCATGTATAAAGACCACTGGTTAATTCATTTTTGCTGTTTCACTCAGCATTTAGAGAAGCTATACACATGATGGATATGGGCATCATGAGAATTCTCACCCATGAGAATTTTGGGTATCTCAATTTTGAAAAAGATCAGCCATGCTTTTCCAAGAATTTGCCCTGTCCTTTAGAGAAGCTTAATGTATGATGGAGTTTTACATGCTTCACATGAGACTTGGCCAGAACTTTTCCTTTTTTAAATTTAACTTGCTGTATCACAGAACTGGCGGTGTTAGTTGTGAGACACATACTAATTGTGTCAGAAAATGGCCTTAAATAATCCAGTGGAATAACAGTTTATTTTAACTGATAAATAGCTATCCAAAAAAAAAGAAAATTTCCTATTCCTCAGCCCATTTACTCATACCAGGTGTATATCTTCCTCTTTAATCTGCAATATGTTGAGTTCTAATTTGAGGTTTCCCCAGGTGATACGTTTAGAATGGAATTTTAAAATTGATATCTTACTGATTTTCTTTTGATTCTTGAGAATAGAGAAGGAATGTTTCCTTACTAGGTATCTTATTGTTTTCTTACCCTACAATGTGCTACAGCTCTACCTTTGCTGTATTAGTGAACTAAGAATAATGCAGTTTCTTGGAATTGCAGTACTTGGGTCTTTTGTGAATTCCTTTTTTATATTTGGTAATAGAAAACTTCCTGTTAGTAAATCCATGATATGACTGTAATGTTTGTATGGAAAAGATAACTGACGTAGTAATGTTGTCAGTATTAGGTATTGCTCAACAAGAAGTTATTGGTTATAATTATATATATACATTTAAATATATATACACTCATTGTATAGGCTATTTTCTTACTTTAAGAGCTGTAACAGAATTGGTTAATTCTGGTCTGCTGCAGATGGAGATTAATTTCTTTAAAATAAATTCTAATTTTGCCTGTTCAGAATCATTCCAATTTAAAATAACAGAAAATAGTAGGCAGTGAAAGATATGAGATACAAACTGTCATTCTATGGATCTGAGGAAATGAGGTCCAGAGGTACTGATGAAAGAACAGAGAGCTAAGAGAAGGATGGAGCAAGAGCAATGGACACACAGCAGAGGAGAAAGGCTCCAGGGGGGCAGTTTCTGTTGTATGGACATCAGGAATGGACACAGAAGTGAATGTGAGTGAAAGAGAAGTATTCAAGCTAGAAATACAGACTGAAATCAGAGTAAAGAAAAAGAGGTTAATAGTGACTTTTAAGAGTGATTAATTTTTCAAGGGGCGAGAGTAGTGCCATTAAAGATACCACTGAAGGATAAAGAGGAAGAAGGGCTGTGAGGTGCAATACTTAAGTATGGGTTTTGTTCAGTTGGGTCTTTTCTCAATTTCTGTAGTCCAGCTTTCAATGGAATGGGAGAAAAATGACCACATTTTTGTAATGGTAACTGATACTGATGGAATCAATTCTACATAATAGGAACTGAATCTTTTTTGTAAGAACATGTAGGTGGCATTATGTGTAAGTTTAAAATAAATTAGAAATAGGAATAAAGAAAACCATGTATTTTGTGAGGCACTGTTTAATATTAAACTCTTTAAAAAGTATTGCAGACTGTTTGCTTATGCATACATGAATATGAATAATGCATTTAATAGGAATGCTTTTTTTTCTGACATATAGAAAGGACATTAAAGAATGGTGTTTTGCATTTGTATTTTTGTTGTGTGTGAGTAGATGTGTCAGAGGAAAGAGTGCACTCTTCGTGATTTACCAAAGGAAAGCTTGCTTTCTCAATGCTTGTACAGATGGCTAACTGCTACCAAAGCTTTCTGCAACACTGCTTACAAGTTGCCAGAAGGTTCATGTGAAAATACATCACAGCCTGATTCCATAGCAAAGGACAGTTACTGTTACCAGGATTTATTAAATCCTGTCCTCCTAGCAAACAGTACCTATCAAGCACTTCTACAGGCAGTCCACAAGAAACAGTTGTGATCACAGCACCCTTAAAATGTTTTTTATCAAAATACATGTTTTACGTTGTTTGGACATGCTTCATTGGACGTATTGCAAGAGTGGGATATAGTGCATGAAATAATTTATTGCATATAGTTGAAGCTGGTAAGAAGAATCTAAATTATTTAAAATGTTTGTCTCCAATAAATACATCATTGCCACTGTTCTCTGAAGAAAGCTTTAGTCATTATAAGCGGTTAGGAAGGAGTATCACTGTAAAATAGCTTGATTAAATAATTTTACGGCATGCTTTGTAGATTGAGACTTACATAATATAAAGAAGGTTCTCAGCCTAATGCGTGCCTTATGCTCCTAATTTATAGCTTTTGGAACTGTTTCATAAAAATCCATTCTCTCTTTACAAAGAAAAGAATTTTTCATGGTTTTCTGTGTCTGTTAGTCTCCATAAGATGTCCCACAGGTGTGTAGTTTACCTATATTGTGCAGTTGCAGCGGGAATTAGGTAATTTCTTTCTGAAATGATTATGTGAATGAAGGAAGAAAAATAGCTTAATGAAACATTACTGTTCTTCTTCAAATTGAAACTTTGGAGCACTTTTAACTAAAATAGATTTCAGATATAGCGAAAGTCACATTTTAATTAACAAAGTCCAATACTTAGTACAAAATGTTCAAAACCTTTTGGATATTTCAAATTAAATATTTTAACACACTAAGTAGTATAATAGCTAATGTTTTGGTGGAGAAGGTGCTTTTTTGAACAAAGACATCAGTTCATATCTTATAAGATGCATCAGAGGTAAACTTCATTGAACTAAAAGATAAAAATGCAAATCACAAAGACTTGACTCTGGACATAGACTTCCATGCTTAAAGCTGTGATTCTAAGAAAAACTACTCCTCTACTACTAGTCAAATAATAAACCATCTATTTGTTTTCTATTGTAGCAAAACATGATATTCTCTACAAATATTTTTATTTTAGTTTTAAAAATCCTGTAATTCATTTGATGAAAGAGCTTTTCATCATTAAATATTAATATTAAGTATTAGTTATGAAAAGCCAGAAAGACCCTTAAGTTATGTCCTTCCTAATGATTTAAAAATGTTTTATAACAATTGTTCTTAGGTATGTCATGTATTTTTTAGAATGTGCTTAAGCGTGTGTTTACTTAATATGTATAAGTCTAGAAGCTTGTTGTATATTCCTTTATATTTTCCTGAGTCAGAGTACAAAATGGAAAAAAGAAATTTATTTATTTATTTTTTAAATGATAAACGAATTATTCTCTTTTTCATGCACAAATAGCATGTGTTCGGAAAATTTATTTTGGCTGTGTATGTCTCTCCTAGGTGATATTCTCATATCACAAATATATCTCATATGTATTTCTGCCTATTAGTTCAAATTGCTAAAACTTTTCTTCCAATTCATTCTGTAAAGGTTTCCCCTTACTAACAAATTTTAGTTGAATTGCTTACCTTCAAGCTGTATATATATGGCAGGATAAATAATAATTATAATAGTGGTATCATTGATGATGTTAATAGTAAGAATTTAATAGTAAGAATTGTAAAGGAGTTTAATTCTCTTAAGTATTCTGATTGTCATACTAGTCTTTGATTGAAGAATAAGTATCAAACCAATTCTATTGTATATAGTAAATAATTGTTTCCAGTACAAAACTTGTGACATTTATCTATGGCAACATCAGCTGCCTTGTACATGGTAGTCCAACTGCTTTGATTTTGCATTCACTTTAAAAAATATTACATGTTAAAGAAAAAAAAAGTTATATATATAAAAAATCACTATTTTAGTAGACAAGTAAATGTCCATTTGTGTTTTTCCCAATGAGCTTCTTCAGCAGAATCACATGTTGTTTTAGAGGGAATCTTTCAGTCACTTTTTCAAGTTAGGAGCCGGAAGTAACCTAACTTCCAGTTACAAGCCAGTCAAATGAGAAATTAATTAAAAACAGTAAAAACCACCACCACCACCACCAAGAATGAAAGATCCTTCACATTATTTATCATTAATCATCACATTATTAGTTTTTTTTTTTTCTTGAATCGTTAGAGGAAAGATGAGTAGAAATTATTTTCAGAATGTATCTGTTATCTGCTACAATAGTTCCAAGTATTTCCACCCTTCAGTGTCTTCTGTTTTTTCAGGGAGCGATACTGCTGTTGAGCATGATGTTACTCCATTACTTTTTACTCAAAAGTATACTTTAAAAGTTTGAAAACTTAAAATAACTCTACTGTTTTTCTAATACCTGCCTGGGTTTGTTAATTCTTTTGCAGTTGTTCTTTTAAAATGAAATGAACACTGATCAAAGATTACTGAAAGACAGAAATTGTGTCCCACTTAGAAGTGATTTATTTTGAGTCTTTTAATACTTTGTCATCATTCTAGCATAGAATACATTTTATTTCATGGTATAATATCTTCCTTAATGCTTCAATACTTACTTAAGTAATTGTTTTCTGTCAAGGCACTGGAAGTCATGGTGTTTAACAGCAAAATTTTGGCTTTTACCATAATTTCTTACTGGTCTGTCACAACAGCACTCAATTGTGAGAAGATTTTGTGCATTAAAGGGAGAGAAAATCCACTTTTGCTTGTCTTTATTTTACAGATTTCAATTTCAAAAGTTAAAAACATTGCTGTGGATTTCTACACACTTTTCCAGTATACAGAACTGTCTTCATTGCTTTTTTTAACTGCTCATTGTGTCCAATCAAGGACTCTCTGAATAGAACATACTATTGCAAATATTTTTGAGTTTTTTACAGTGCATGTGTAAGTGTGTATATGCATGTTGTTTGAAAAGGGAGCATTCGGATGGTATTTTGGATAAAAACTATAATTAAAGGCAGCTGCATAAAATTACAATTTCTGTCTTGAATTTTTTTCCTTTTTTCCATTTCATCCTCCATTAGATGGCAGTGTTGTGAATATGCAGCATATCAATGTTGATATACTGAAAGGAAAGCAAGCATTTAAAACACATCTCAGATGCTTTTTCATTGTATATCTTATGAATTTCAAGAGGAAGAACAGTGAACTAGAAATGATAGATGGAAGTAGCAGATAAAGAAATTTGCATTTAGTGTTCAGGAACCTAGCTAGTAGGAAAGTTGCATTCAGTCCTTTGTTTATTTCAGCTTATTTAAAAAAGAAAGTAATAAAACTAGCCGTAGTAAACTATAAAGCTAGGGCATGCATTTACCAGATTTTTCTATACATCTCTTTCTACCTGAAAGAAAATGCTGTCTTAGTTTTGTGATTTAACAGTTATTTAGCTATAGCAAAGTTCTTTCAAAGTTTTTTTTAATGTAAGACTATGTTTTGGACAATCAATTGGCTTTCACTTAAAAAAAATTTGCTAAGGTTTTTGTGGCAAGGTTTTGGTAGAGTTGCCTTAGCAGTGGCTTATACCAGAACAGATGAGGAGTAGTCCACACACTGAACAGACCCAAATCCAAGTGACTCCAAAATGAGCCTGCTGCTGCCCAAAGCTGAGCCTGGCAACAACTTGGTGGCATTCATGTGATAGCAAATTTAGAAAGAATAAAAGTCACCCTGTTGCAGCTCTTAGAGAATGGAGTGAGGAAAATCTGAAAGAAACATCCCTGGGGACACCAGTCAGGAGTGAAGTAAAGCCTGAAAAATGGGTTTAGTTAGCTGGTTTTAGTTTTGTTCTCGTTTATCACTGTCACAATCTCTTACTAATTGACATTAAATTAATATAATTTCCTCAAAAGAAGCCGAAGATGGTGGTTGGTCAGTGATCTGTCTGTCCTTATCTGGACCTGTGACATTTCCCATCTTATTTTCAACCCTATCCTGCTGAGGGGAGGAAATGGGAGAGCAAGTTGATGGACACCTGGTAGTCAGCCAGGACTAACCCACTATAACCCAGTATTTTACATGCTGTAGACATATTGGTTTACTTAATGTAGTTGCCTACTGTCAAGTACTGGGTACGATGACTTTAGTCTGAAAATAGACTCAGCATCTACAGTATTTCAAGTGGAGGCTCCTTTGTATTTTCATGACCATTATGATTCTATTCAAATAGGACTAAAATATTCTACTTAGATGCATAAGAAAACAATCCAAAAATGTTTTGGTGGTCTAAAGTCAGGGATGAGATTAAAGTTGATGAGGAAAATATTACATGAGATTTTAGGATCCGCACTGTACAGCGGATTGGATTACATGGATATAGCATACCCTTCCAGACCTCAGGCATAATACTCGTCTCTCTTGCTTCCTTTTTACTCTTTTGGAAAAAAAATGGGCAAAACTGTAACTTGATGCGGTTCTTGTATGCATTTATGTTTTGAAGAGTTAAGGGCTGAGACTGTCAATGCCTTTTAAGACCTTTGGGTCAACAGGACACTACTTGAGCTATTTTTAAAAGTAAAATTGCACTCAAGGTATGTACAGTCTCTGGATTCAAGATGGCAAGGTTTGCTTAAAATTATCAAAACCAGCTAATAGAGCAGAAAGAATGCTATAGTTTCTTTTTGTTCTTAATCCATAGGAGTTAATGAAACAATGGCGTGTCCTTAAGTACTTTTGGGAATCCTAGTGTTATACAATTGCTCAGATAGTGTTTTCTCTTAAATAATCCTTTCCTCTTTAAAATTGAGAGAAAGTGAAAAAGGAAAATACGAATTAAAGTAGAATTGGTTTTTACATCTGGGATTTTTGTTCTGGGATTTTTAAACTGCAAACTGTGGCATATTCCAGTACTTGGAATATTAAAAATTGCTTTCTTGTCTCGCAGTGTACTTGTAGGAGAGACATGGTGTCAATATCCATGGATGTCTTTGTGAGGAAGTTTCAACCAGACAGATACCAGCTGTGGAAACAGGGCAAGGATTTATATACCATTGATCATACAAAACCAACTCCTGAATCAACGCCTGAGGTAAAGGTCTGGCTACAGAGAAGAAGAAAAGTACGGAACTTTCCCAAGAGGTATTTATGTTTCTTTACTGTCTGTTTAACTGTCTTTAATATGATGCCAGTGTCATTTCTGTTTCATTTTTCCGATTTCTCCTGATGTTGTCTTAGTTTTGGCCACAACAGATTTTATTTTCTCATAGTAGCAGTGAGGGGGTGAGGCTTGGAGCTGTATGGTTGTGCCTACATTGTTCTCTACCACACGCATTGCAGCTGGGGGGACAGAAGTAAGGGATTCTCACTTCTGAGATGGAAGGGCGGTGTGGTGTGTGTCCAGGGCCTGGGGGCCATAATGTCCATTTCTCTTGGAAAGCTTTATGGCTCTGGGTTGATTGGACTCACTGAGCATTTTGTGTGTAGTCACCTGCTTATATAAACTGTTGTTATTAGTATTGGTGCTGTTTCTGTTAGTTTTCTTATCTCATTGCTGTTTCCAGTGAATTGCTACTTCAGCCCATAATCTCTGTCTTTCTCTCTCTCTGTCTTTCTCTCTCTCTCTGTCTTTCTCACTCTCTCACTGGAGGGGCTGGAGAGAAGGAAATGGCTGCATGGATTTTAACTTTCAGCTGACTCAAACTATGTCACTTTTTTTTTAAAATTCATTTGCTTTAGACAAAAATGATTTTTCTGTTTTCTGTATTAAGATGAACCTGGACACAAGCCAGTCTTTTTTCAGAGTGACTCTGAAAATTTAACTTAAAAGTTTTTTGTGTACGTAAAATAGTTAATGATTATGGAGAACATCAAAATGCATTCAACTGCTGCACTTAAAATATTTCTTTAGTAAGGGTTATTCCAGTATAATTTTCAAGGTGTGAATGGTCGCTATTGTTTCTAGAGATCACAGCAACCCAAAAAAAAGGGAGAAGACTCCTAAGAGCTGAAAAGGAGGTTAAGCAGGAAAAACTTATCATAAAGTTGTTATAGAATCCCACTAGCTGTTTCGAGTCTGCAGAAATAGTCTTAGCCCTCACCGCCATTTAACTTTAAGGAGGTACCACTGCCTATTTGTCACACTTTCGCAGTGCTGCAGCCTAAACCTTTCTTTGTCTACTACAGGTCAGTGACATATCATAATAAGGGCTAAATCTCAGTTGGTGGTGCTGACACCACTAAGAAACTTAGGAGAATAAAGTTTCTCAGCTTGTCATTGAAGCTATAAAAGCTTTGACCTATTAAAGCAGTTTCATATCTATTTTTGAGATGCATTATGGTTTTTGTTTGCATTGCACAAACATTTTTTGTACAATTGTGCTTTCCTGTCTTACTTAACAGGATCTTTATGGATTTTATTCTTCATTATCTAGCAAAGATCTACTTAATTTCTAGCCAAAGGTGGGCAATTTTATTGGTGTCTTGGTATTTTAGTGGAGTTTTTTGTGTTGGAGATAATACTGATTTTTTAAAGATCTTTTTCCTTCTTCAAATAATTTTACAGTATAGTGGCTTTTTAAACTTGGTCTTAAAGCAAACTTCCTAATTTTCTTTGAAATTTAAGGTATTTCTTGAGAAAAAATAGGAATGTCAGCCTGTAAAGAACCAGGTGGCGCTGTAGCAGAACATTGTTACAGAAAACCCGAGTTTTTTCTGGATAACTTTAGTTTGTGAGGTAGACTCACTTCTTGAAGACAACCCGTGAAGTGGCTGAACAGCCAGTTTGTTAGTTCATGTATAATACTAACTTGGATACACAGAAAGAGCCATTCTGTTGTTTAACTAGGTGGGTGCCATTTTTCCCTGTAATAGGTTTCTCTGCATGTATTGTACAGTGTAAATGCAAATTCCCACTTGGACCAGCAGTGATTCGTTTGGTAGTACCCTTATGGGTAGTTAGTTCTGAGTAAAAACAAGGACTTCATAAAAATTGCATTGAAAGTTTTATCACAGCAACACATGGGCTGATTTATGCACCTTGCTAGCTAATAAACACAATTCCAGTGCTGTTTAAATCTTGAGTCAGCTTTTGTTCAGGCATGGTAACAGTGTGTGTTGCAGAGGAGGATAAAATGTTTATTTAACTTCATCTCTAGTGTAATATGTCGGTTAAAATTACCATTTTGATTATGGAAATAATACAAGTTCCAGCAAAGTGAAAATAAAAATACCATCTATGGAAGTCTTCATAGTATATAGTGACATAGAATATAGTGACAAGGAGAGCTTATCTCTGACATTTATGGCTGAAATCCATTGCTGCTATATAACATCTAATGACTGTGTGTAAATAAATAGTAATAATACTTCCTGTTATTTACAATGTGAACTGATGGTTGTCTCATACTTTGGCAAATTTTCTGGAAATTACTATTTTCTAAAGTGTGTTTAGAGATACACATTTGTAGACACAGAATAAAATGTAATAGGTAGCAAAAGGTTTTTCTGGAGATGTGTAGAATCTAAGATGCAAGACCTGTGTAAAACTCACTTAAAACTTTGTAAAATTCACCTGTGATAGTAGTGCTTTTATCTCTGATTTGAAACCTGCTATGCGATGACATTCAATACTTCTCTTGTGTGACATAGTTGAATTTGAAACTGGACTAATTTCCTATTACATTTATTCTGAGCATATATATGATGAACCTATTTCTAATGGGTTTGCCATTTCTCCTGCCTTAAGCTTTCCCTTATACTTATGATGGTGCAAAAACTTATGCTCAATCTTTAATTTCAACTTTATTTTTTAAAACACAGAATAGTTGTATATATTGCTTGATATTGTAGCCTTTCAAAATATTTAGTGATGGTAGTTTTTATGTTTTTCCGATGCTTGTTGGTTCTGTTACAGCTGATTTAAAAACTTCCAAACAGATCAACTTTTATGAGGATATTCAGACTAGTGTTTTATTATCACTAGGGTTTGGAAATAACCACCTGATTTTACTGCTACTGAGAGAATTTTTTCTTCATTATTCTTGTAAGGGTAGTTCTTTTTTGGATTTGAAAGAATGATTTGTTAAAAAGCTAGTTTGTGTGCTAGTTAAGTAGTAGTTACTTAAAGACTGTTTTGCTTTTAGAGTTTAACAACTTTGCTGTGGAATGGTGATAGAAGATTAGAAGATTAAATCCAATCAATTGTTAATCTATTGCTTAATAAATTGTAGCACTATCTCAACACAAAAAGATGAAAAATTGTCAGTTTTTTACCACTTAAGCAGGTGAAAGGGACATATATTGGTAGATGTTTTATCTTATCCAAGACAGACTTTTTACTCTGACAGCAATATCTCCTATAACAGCTTCCAGCACATCAGATCTCGATCTAAAAAGCTTAAAACTCCAGAGGACAAGAGAGTATCTGCTATGGTAGCTGATGCAGAAATCATAGTGGCTGAAGCAGCTATTGATGGCTTCAAGGTCAGTGAAGAACCAGAAAAAGAAGTGAGAGTGGTAAACACAGGAGTGCCTTCTGGGGAAGAAGAAAACAGTAGTAGAATAGATCTGGATCAGCATGTATTGGATCATGTCAAGGTTGCAGGTGAGATAAGTGCTGATTATGTTTCACATGTAAGTTGTAGGTTGTTTATGCTCTAATACCACAAATCAATGGGTGTTAAACTAAAGTATTATCCTACAGTAGCATACTAAAATACTTACACAGAGAGTTACTTATGCAAAGAAGATTGATATTTGGTAAGAAAAATACTGAAGTTAATATTCTGAATTGAGAGTGATACCACCTGAACTCTTTTAATTAAGTGTTTTTTAAAGGAGCAGAAAGAGTGAGGTTTTGTAAATTATATTTCTTCATTGGACTCATATGTATTACAGGAAAATGTTTTTATATGAAAATGATACAGAATGTCTTAACACTATTCAGACAGTACAGAACATATATGCTTGCGAGTATGCTAGATGTATTTACATGATGAACTTGCAAATTAGAAGTGTTCTATACCTGTGCACAAAAATGCTGTATTTTGAGCCTACGTGTTTCTTTTAATTTCCTCTGGAGCTGTCTGACAGCTGTAAAGGTCTGTAAAGATTTTTTTCCCCTCCACAGCCGTTTTTATTCTAATATAATTGGTCTATTCTGGACTTAATTTATTCTATTTCACATTCCATTGTAGTTCTGCTGTATTTCCTCATTCCTGTTCATAAGGCGAACTGCAGTTCTAACTTCAAGTTTAGAAGTGATCCTATTTTGTTTTATATTGCTACTGAAATTTCACTTTCAGATTGTATATAGACAGTATTTTAATTATTGTGAATATTAGTGGCTATGTTAGTGCTTATTTGGAGGTGATAATCACCATGATTGATTCATGTAAAGATACCAGTTTAGAAATTCCTCTACATAAATTATCTGGTGCTCTATCAAAGCATTTCCAGGTCTGTTCTAGTATTTTTTTTAAGGTGCTATTGCTTTACATCTTCCCACGACTTTCAATAGAGGTTTGGGATGTTCATGACGAGAGAGAATATAGTATTTAGTTAGCACCCATTCCGTGTTTATTGGCAAGGGAAGGAAAAGCAGAGAAGAGTAGAGATTTGCCCCTCTCTCCTTTGTCCTCTTAAGGGGTGGTGCCTGGACCTTTGTAGGAAAATGGATGTTTTTAGGCATAATAGAAGCTCCAGTACTCACGTTAAAGGAGGTAGTTTGCTCTGCATTGTCTCTGGCTAGTATGTCCATTATTCTCAGTTGAAGCAGTACTGTTTGTGCCCAGCGATTACATTTTACTACTGTCTTTGTGTTACTAAATTTTATATTCATTTGACTTGAAAAGGAAGTTTTTCAGAAAAAACAAGTTCAAATAACCTTTGTAAAGAGAGATTAGCAAGGGACTTAACAGAAACTGTTTTCTTTAATAGCATGGATGTGCTGCTGAATCAGAATTCACTGCAGTGTATGCCAGAGTTCTTTAGGAATATGTTTTTTGAGTGACTTCTCTAGCCCGTTGTTCTGTCTTTCCAATACAAACATCAGCAGAGGAAGAATTTTTGTAAAGTAAATCCACAAAATTTCACTCTTCAGTATCACTAGACAATTATGCTAATTTTTTAAATATAAAATTATGCTAATTGGTTTTTATTTTTAGACGGATGCTGTTGTTTGAAAAATATTCTTGGT
This sequence comes from Zosterops borbonicus, assembly GCA_007252995.1. Lineage (NCBI taxonomy): Eukaryota > Metazoa > Chordata > Aves > Passeriformes > Zosteropidae > Zosterops > Zosterops borbonicus. The sequence continues at coordinate 27,916 of SWJQ01000938.1, forward strand.
ATCTATTTGAAATATGTCTTTGTAATTATAGACAATTAACCTTTGGTTATTTTCATTTTTAAACAGCCATAATAGGTGTAAAATGCAGGGTATAAGGTTCAATATACCAGTCTTTTATATTTTTTTATTGACTCAAAGTGCATATGGGTGATACGAGTAAAGACAAAGGAGGCTACATGAATATTGATTATTTTGAATTAAATGAAGACCTGCCATAATTCAAATGCAAAATACTGATTAAATGATCTAAACTATATTTCATGCTCTACAATCAAACCGTTTACATTTAATTTATTCTTTGATAAAACCTATGCTCCACATTTGTGTATGCCCTTCCACTAAATAATTTTCTGTATGATTTCTAAATGAGGAACCATGCTTTGAATTTGAATAATTTAGATTGCTGTGAAATACAATATGGTAATGTAAAGTGGGATTTATTAACAAATCATGTTCTTGATTTATAGGAAGCATCCCTTCAGACTCAATTTTGAGCCCTGTTCCAGTACTAGAGAAAACAAAAATGGAAGATGACAGGATAGATTCCAGTAATTCTTGCTTTACACTTGAAGATTCTGTGGCCAGCGAGCCTACTTCTGAGAGCTGTAGAAAAGAAGAGAGTTCGAAATCTCAGAATCAGTATGTTTCATCCGTACCATACCATAAAGCAGAGGGTGAAAGTTTTGAAGCAGAAAATCCAGATAGAAAGGAAAGTGTCTTGACAGAGGATGGTGTCAGCAACCTAGAAAGTTCTGGAAGTAGTTTGGAACATGGAGAAGTGCCCATTGTGAAAAAGGATGAAGAGGACAGCATGGAAATATCTTGTGTATGTGAAGCAAATTACATCATAATAGTAATATATTCTTGATTTAATGAAATATGAATGAACATTTTTCTAATGAGACCTGATATCCATATTAAAGCATTTAAGAATATGCATGATTTTAATCAGATCATAATCTGAATGTGTTTTGAAGTGTTCAGGTGAGAGTGGCAATTTTGATCCAAAAGCAGACTGTTTTTGGAGTTTGCTTATTGACGTATTTTTCCCTGTTATTTTAGATATCAGTGATTTCACTTTATATTTGTGAATCTAAAGTGTCAGCAACTATTCTCAAAGATATTCCCAAATTAACTGCCTGCCAACATGAGCAGGGCTGTGAGCTTCACCTACTTACTATTCTCGGATTTTGGAAATGAGCTAAAATATGTAAAGGAAACACTTGAAGGAAAAGGTCCCACTATTATAAGGAATATATTTTCAATTTCTAAGTAGTAGGTTTTAATAATGTTTTCTCTTTGGGCCACCTACAAACATATGGCCTTTTTTTTTTTTTTACTCTTGCTGTTCTGCTATGATGCATGGTCAGCTTTGACTTTGGGATGCAAAATGAAAAATTAAGCTGTGGTGATTGTCAGTAGGTTACTGACTGGTGAGCTGAATCTCAAATTGGCAGAGAGAAGGCAGGAAATCCACTGCCAAGTTTTGAGACTTCATGGGGAATATATTTTAGAAGCCAAACTAAAAATCATGCTGACCCTTCCACATATGTGAACTGTGCTCTAACAATTATTTTCAGTGTTTTAAGTTTTAATAATCTTGACTCCAGCCTTTCCACCGTAATAAGGAGCAGTATGAACATTTCAGTGTTTAATTAACATGTATCAGAAATTACAGCTTTTTCTGTGCCTTTCAGGCGCATTATATTTGTATACTAGGTTACTGATTTTCTATAATATTACAGCATCTTTCCTTTCCTTTCCTTTCCTTTCCTTTCCTTTCCTTTCCTTTCCTTTCCTTTCCTTTCCTTTCCTTTCCTTTCCTTTCCTTTCCTTTCCTTTCCTTTCCTTTTCCCTTTCCCTTTCCCTTTCCCTTTCCCTTTCCCTTTCCCTTTCCCTTTCCCTTTCCCTTTCCCTTTCCCTTTCCCTTTCCCTTTCCCTTTCCCTTTCCCTTTCCCTTTCCCTTTCCCTTTCCTTCTCTTTTAAGTGAGGAAGTATACTGTATAAATGCAATTTAACAAGCCTGACAGTTCTCATTTTACTTAATTATTAACTGTTTTAGACCATAAACCTGTCCCGCGCTTTCACCACATCTTCTACCCTCTGCTTATTTTGGTAAATACAATGTTGTTTTATAATTTACTTCACGTATATAATCTGCTAGGTTGTATTCTGGATCTTGAGGCACAGAATGCTGTGCTCCATAAAAATTGTGTGAAACTCTCCTTCCCACACCTGACAGTGTCCTTGGGTTCTGATCCTCCTGACACCATCAGTAGCTCATTTTCTTTGGGATTCCCCCAGTGGCACTTCAAGACTTTTAAGTGTTTGCCTTGGTTTTTGAAGTTTGAATAACTTTAAACTAAATGTGCATAGGGGTGTTAGAGGAAGGAAATAATTTCTTTATGTACTAAATCAACATGTTAATCATATATCAGGACTCTTGATTTCTCATCTCAACTCCAGATAATATTTTTAGTTTTTAAAATTTATTATTATTATTAAGGAAGTTTGGAATCTTTCACAAACTACCCCAGTGGGTTTCTGCTTCATTTTTCTAGCCACAGTTAGTTGCTGTATTGTACTACAGGTATGCAGAATTATTTGCAGAAAACTAGCAGGATGCTGAGCTTCCTCTCAAACATCACATGAACAAAACAGCATTTATGCTCTGTAAGTTGGGAAGAGCTGCAGTAAATTATATCTGAAATGATTTGTGTATGACTATTTTAAAATTAAAATATATATTCTTAATTAAAAGCAAGTGTTGTATTGGTACACTAAAGTTCCTTCAAGTATACTGTGGTCGTATTTACAGGCTTGATAATCTGTGGTTGTTTACAGAAGAATGTTTATGTTTGTTGTAATTAATTATGCAGAATTGTTATGTTAATTGTAAAATTGTTATTGTAAAATTAGTTATGTTTTTTCCTTTCAGTCAGAGGAAGTTGAAAGAAAGAAAATATCTAAGAGTTGGCGTCATCCACTACATAAACCACCAGCTAGATCTCCTATGACTTTGGTTAAACAGCAAGCAACTAGCGATGAAGGTGAGTGGGCTATAATGGTTTTATGAGACCAGATATATATAGGCATTTAGAGAGTCACTGCCTTGTGCAGACAGGCTACAAAATCTAAGAAATGTACCCAACATAGGGGGTTCCTTCTCTGAAGTAAATATAAAAAGTAAATATGCTTTCCCCAGCAATCCTGTATACAGCCACCTGAAGTTGATGAATAAAGGTACTTTATTCTATCAAATGTGACGTGTGAAGCTTATGGAAATATGCATCGAAAGTATAGATCAAAATGGAAAAAAAACACATTCCTTTTTCATATCACTGTACTATTATAGTTCTGTAAAACACAAAGTTTTCAGATGTTGTTTTCTAGAATCTCCTCAGTTAGCAGAACTGGAGTTTAGTTCTCACACTCCCTTAGATAGTTTATAATTTGGAGCTGATGCCATGTCTGTAACTATGGGTCTGGTTCCAACCTCCCTACATACTTCAGAGTTTACCTGCAAATTTTGCTGGGTTTTTTTTCCCCTCTCAATTACATTTCATTAACAGTAGCTGTTTCTTATAGCTGCAGATAAGTTTTCTTGACTTGAGAGACAGCATGCCTGTTAATTGATTTTTCTTGTAACTAAGCAATATTATACTTTTGGTTGGCAAGTTAGGCATTGTTGAGCTGACTGCTGTAAGTTCTATTGACCTCTCATCAATACATCTCCCTCCTGGTTTCAACTCTGAAATAATTGATTTACGTCTTCTGTCTCTCTAATTTTGGAAAGCTATACTCTCAGTTTTTATCTGAGCTGCAGCTTTGCCAGGCATGATACTTCAATTAGCTGTTAAGCATCTTTCTGAAAATTAGAGACAGTTTAGACCCATGATCTGTATCATATATGAGTATGTTTGAATACCTTGAGGGCTAGACAGAGCATATTTCAAAAAACGTTATGGTAATTTACAGGATGATAGTAAGTTTCATCTAGTAAAGTAATTAAAGATTTAATATTTAGTAGGTTGCACTTTTTTTAATTAGAGATTATATTCTTTTTGCCTGCTGATGCTTTTTCAGTGTTGCGGTTTAAACATATTGTGAATTTCCTATTTAAGCATGGATTGTGTATGATATAATCTGGCTAGATGAAGATATGACGATAGTTTTGAGTCAAAGATTTTTCTAATACCAAGACATTTTCCATCTCATCCAGTAGTTTGCCAGCTTCTTGGTGTATTAATTTTATGTGAAAGTAGCAACATCCTGACAAGAAATCATAAACCTTTTTTCTTTGCATGGTGATTGTCTTTCTGATAGATAAGTGTGCATTTTGTTAGGAAAGTGCGAGCTGTCTTAGAATGAGTAGCCATTAAGCACGTCTGCTTACTGATTGAAGGACGTAATTAAGAGTTTTATTGGACATGGCAGTAATTGGTATTTCCTAGCTGGAACTGGAATTATTATTATTTTCTTGCATCTTCTCTAATTCTATTCCAATTTATCAGCTGACTTTCGTAAGAGCACTAAAAGAGAAACAGTAGCATTTGGGTGAGCAGAATGTTTACACCCAAGACAAAGACGAAGAACTGGTGAAGGAGACTGGCAAACTGTAGCGTCATTAAGCTGCCTGACACATGATGGCATGTGGGTTAAAGATACATGGCCAGATGATTTCCTGATTTTTTTCAATATTGTTTGTGTCAGATACTAGAGAAGTAATCAGTATCGATGTGCTAATGACAACATTTGTCTTCATGAAAGTGTTTCATCCATATTCTGGAGTTAGTATAAATGTAATTCAGCATCCATACTTACTCAGTTCTTCTCTGTGTTTTTGGGCAAAAATGATGCTAGCTGAGATGATGATAGTATAGTCTGAGTAGAGTAGAGTAATTTCTGATTGTTTTACAAGGGGTGTTTATGTAATGTATATTAGTTTATATTTTAATTTATCTGGGTCCGGTAAAATAATAACTGCAAACAAAATAAAGGAAGAAGATACAGGCTAGTGCTGTTGTGAAAAGTTAAGAAACAGAAGCTTAATATTTCATCTGCAACTTGTATCACTTTCCTCAAATCGGATAGTCTGTAGCCATTTCTAATACAGATAAAATATATTCAAATTAATACATTTGAAGTCTTTCAGATACTAGGATTCTATTAAGTTGCTGTGAATAGAGGTGATCAGAAGATGTTAATAACATGTAGGCAGCATTCTTTGACACTGTCAAAGCCATTTCAGAATTGTAATTTTGCAAATAGAATACTATCATAGTGAACGGCATGCTTAAATCTTAGCAGAGACTTTCTGAATTCACTTTTAATGCAGAGTTCTTTGGCAGAAATTAATTTTTTTTCACAAGATCACTTGGCTATTTGAGTTTTGTGCTTTCTTTTTACCACTGTATATTCTTACATATATGTGTCTTTCTTTATGAAAAATAATTAGGTTAATAATTAGGTTAATTATTTATTTGTTGTCTGTTGGTGCTATTTTTTTTACTCTCCCTGAAGCCTTGCCCCATGTATGTCTGACTTCTTGTGGAATTAATGCCTAAAAGACTGAGCACTGAGAAACACTAGGGATTGGGGAATCAATCCTAGAAATTGTAGCTCAAGCTGCCAGTTCAAGAAAGTAAGTGCAGCAGTACAATGTAGGCTGTATGTCACACTCAACATACTAACAATTTTTATGTAATGAACCTTGGTCTTATACTCAATGCAGTATATTAACTTGTGGTAAAAATATTCTGTTGTATTTAATATGGTTGTATTTCTGCTCACTTAAGCAATAAAAAAGCAAATTCAGCAGAAGGAGTAAGCATACTAACTTTGCATGCACATTGATTGGTCCCAGAGATTTCTTTCCAGCACTGTTTGGTCACGCAACATTAGAAACTGTTTTTAGATTCAAGTTGACTAAAATTCCCCATTGCTCTAAATGATATAATTATAGCATATAGACTGAATTCAGTATGAAGCTCTTTGTATATGTTTTTTAGCATTTTAAGTATGATTCAGGATTTCAAAGTAATTTTGCTTTCATTAGTTTGTAAGATAAGGAAACAGAAAGAGAGAACCTTTGTAAATGGGAACAGTGGCTTCTCCTGTGAGATAGTGTAAAGCCTTAGTTTTCACATTTACTGTCAGCATCCTGTGAGATGTGCTTGATTTCATATGAGAAATCAAATCATTTAAGGCTTGTTCAGTAACATCATAAATAGGCTAAACCTGCTTAAATAGGGGAAAATTCCACTTGTAGATGCAGTTACTATTCTTTTGTTTCAGAGCTTAAAATGGGAGATTTTGCTTGAAGGTTCTCACTTCAGAAAAAAATTTTTTTTCCTGGTGCTGCATAGGTAGATAAGAATTAGTTAACCAGTTGATAGAGGCATATTTATACTTACCACATTAGTATTACAATTTCCAGAATTGCTTTCCCTCTCATAATGTTTTGTTGAATTAAGTTTTACTCATTTAAAATACTTTGCTTTTGTGTATGAGTAAATCAAACACATAATTTATATGTTTTTTTCATATATCATCACCATTTAGCACTGAAGAATCCAGCACTATCTACCCCTTCAACAGTATAAGTGTGCTAGAAAAATGTGGTTTCTGTCCTTTTCTCTGGGACATACATTACTTCTGTTTTGTTTAAATTCAATTTTCAATGCATGATTGATGTAATTACAAAAAAGTTCTGACACGTACGAAGCATGTTGTGTTCTGAAGACCCCAAGAAACCTTTTATAAAAATGTGGTATAATCTTTAGTAGGTATTTAGGAAAGGGATATGTTAAAAGGTCAAATAAAAGCTTTTCCTGAATTTCCAGCACTCTTGTCAACCTTGTGGGCCAGCAGCTGATCTCCAGTATATGGCAAGAACTGACAGCTTTGATTATTACCACTGCTAGCTCTTGTCCCTTGACATGTTTCGTGAGTAGCAGTTAACTGCCTTTTAGTGGACACCTCCAGGATCTAAGATTAGCCAGTATTTTGATCAAGAGTGAAATATGAACCAGTTCTTCTAACATTTATCCTCATTTGCTGGAGAGTGGTGTATGTTATGATCACTGAAGAGTCATTGTTCTCTAGATGAACCTTGCAGCTCTAATTGTGTTGCTTTCTTAGCTTTAAAATATGGTATTTTACCTCATAAAGGACTGGATAGAATTACAATCTTGTATAGAAAAGCATGTATAATTTCTCATTATCAGGTATGCCAAAATGAAGATGCATTAGGGCAGCCTCTCAGTTGCCTTCTCAAGGTTAGCAATGGAGTTGGTAGGCAAACTGGATGTGACGTTTACCAAGGAGATAGATATCCCTTCTGTAGGGTGATCTTCTGGAGCTGAGCTTCTGTTTCTGTTATGCAGTTATGCTAAACACAAGAGAAACACAACATATCACTTGCATTTATAAAGGATTAATTAATTGATTAATTAATTCATTAATTCAGTGTTGGTGCAGCGTATTGCCTTATAAGTTATTCTTGTAATAACTTTAGTTTTTCAAATTAAAAAAACCCTGGTCCATAGAATTATCATTGTCTTTATCAAAATCCAAAGCTGTATTGTAAACTATTAGTACTGAAAGTGACTTAATTTTAATACCAAAGGGGTTTTGCTAACTGTATTTTCTTGGCTGAGAAGTGTATGTAAGATATACATATTTTAATGTACAAGTAAGTGCTTTTAATAAATTGATTCTTGAAGGAGTTTAAATGCAATTGTTTTCTAGTGTTTGAAGTGTTTATGGGGTGTTTGTTTTAGTGGTCTGCAGGAGCTGTAGCTAGAAGGTATAAATTTATAATTATAATTTGGGCATTGATTTGTTATGAAATTGGATCTGTGGCTGAGTCTGTTTTGCATCTTCTGTACTTAACTTATATACTTAGAAAAAGACCTTGGTTCAGTGAAGAACTTCTGGACAATCTCATCTGAAATGAATGCATTCCAGTAACCTTGTTCCTCAAATTTCACTTATGTTTTGCCCAGAGGAACTTGTGCTGGAATAGTATATTGATGTAGGTTAGATTTGTGCTGCCTGAGAGATACAAAATAACCATGAAATATGTTTTCCCCACTTTATACTGTTTTTTCTTTTTAGAGTAGCATAAAACAGGAGTATGTTGGTGATTCTGCTTCATATTATTTCTAAAGGACTCTAACAGAATAATTGAATATTTATTTGATCATATAATATTTGGCAGTATGATCAATGATGTTACATTTTAATTTCCAAAATAAGGAAATACCAGCAAAGAATTCTGTTGTACCTGAGGGACTTGTTTTGTTAGTAGGCAAGACATGTCTGATGACTTCTTTTCCACTTTTGTACAGATGTATATCCTGGAAGACTATGGTGTTTAATTGGTAAATCAGTAAGCATATACATGGATGACAATATGAGTTCCTAAATTCCAATGTAATTTTAGCTATTGATCAAGGGTTTTTTTTTTTGTTGTTTTTTTTTTTTTTTTTTTTTTTT